>CAUYTI010149990.1:0-16168 GCA_963575145.1 Galago senegalensis | reverse complement strand
AACCAAGTAACTAATTTGAGTATCTCTACTAAATTAAGATGGAATTAAAACCCAACAAACCATCTTCAAAGCTTTCTTTTTTTAAATTAAATTTTTTTAAAAATTTCACAATACCTCAGAAGTGATCCCTCCAAACCCCCTAGAAAAGGGACTTTGATTACAAAATGGATATATACATTTTTTGTCTGCTTCATTGTATGGGCTCCAAAGTATCTTTTGTCAAAGGTGAAGCGTGGAGGTGAACGGGTGTGAGAATACATTTGTTTTCTGTGAAGTCACCTTCCTTTTTTTATGTTAAATAATACTATTATTGAATAGAACTATGCAGCTCACAGAACTCTGCCCTAGAATACAGAGGTGAGTGTGTCTGTTAGAGAAAACAGAGCAAATCTCTAACAGTCTCTAAGACTGATGATAAAATTTACGGGAAAACTTCTTTTACCAGTAAGAACTCTCTCATGAACACATGGCCTGTCCTATTCTCTTGTCCGTTTTCCTTTTCTTCAACAAAACATCATATCTTATTTTTGATGTTTTGTGGAGGTATCAATTTCCCAATATTTAACTTTCACTGAGGTCAAATTGCCCTTCCCTATGATTCTGAACCATAAAGAATATGTTTTCTTTCTTTTCCTACACTTGATACACAGTTTTCCTTTAAGTAAAAGTGCAAAAGAAAAAAATATTTAACAAATCCTGACTGGGTATCTGCTATGGGTCAAGCACTATGGTAACTTTTCTCCTCTGAGTCCATCACAGTTACTCCTCTCTGGTGAGCAGCTGAGACCCATCTTGAACACATACCAAAGTCCAGTTTCCTCACATAAGACTAGAAGGAAGATCTTAACGTTACTATCTCCCAGATTTGAGGTGCAAAGGGCTCTGCAGGGCATTACCAGCGACAAGATATTCCTGACCACCAGACCATATGACAGTTTTCTCCAAAGTGTTAAATGCTGATGTGGAATCCAAGGGCCTTCATTTCATATACATGACTAATTGGAGCAAATTTGTTTCACTTCAAGAGTTTTTGATTCTCTTGAGAGTTTTCTTGCATTCTAACTGACAAAATTTAATTTTTCATCTTTTAATGTTTTTAAGTTTCCCCAAACTTCCAAAGTGATTATACTATGCTGACTTCCAATGTAGGATTTAAGACTCTCCTTTTCATAAATTATCCATTAAAAAAAATATTAAGGATTTAGAAGAAGTGGGGGGGTTGTCAGTCTGCTGATAATTAATTGTGTTTTTCTTCTTTAGCCAGTATCTGAAGAGTTTCAGAATGGGGAAGGCTTTGGCTATATTGTGGCTTTCAGACCCAATGGCACACGTGGCTGGAAGGAAAAAATGGTGACGTCTTCTGAAGCTTCCAAATTCATTTATCGAGATGAAAGTGTCCCCCCTCTCACTCCCTTTGAAGTGAAGGTTGGCGTTTATAACAATAAAGGGGACGGCCCTTTCAGTCAAATCGTGGTCATCTGCTCAGCTGAAGGAGGTCAGTATCTCTATCTCTAGTATTTTTATTTAGCATACTAATATTTTATTTTGTTACACACATAATGAAACATTGTTGCACACATATTAAAAATATAAATAATCCAGGCAGCACCCTCAGTGAGTAGGTCACCAGCCCCATATACTGAGGGTGGCGGGTTCAAACCCGACCCTGGCCAAACTGCAACAAAAAATAGCTGGGCATTGTGGTGCCTGTATACCCAGCTACTCAGGAGGCTAAGGCAAGAGAATTGCCTAAGCCCAGGAGTTGGAGGTTGCTGTGAGCTGGGATGCCACAGCACTCTACTGAAGGCGATGAAGTGAGACTCTGTCTCTAAAAAATATATATATATATATAAAATTATATAATATATATATTATAATCCAAAAAAGAAAATAAAAACTCACTCATAATCTCATTATATTTGTCAAATATATTTTCCAAACTTTTTTCAAATTTTATTTTATAAAAAAAATACCATTCTATCTATGTTGCTTTATATTTTTCAGTCCTTAATGATATGTGGCAAATATGTTTCTATGATAATAACAATATTAGTCATCCCTGAAGTGTATTCCAACGTTCGGATGTATATTTAAACAATCCTCTTTAGTTTGAAATTTAGATCATTTTATATTTTAACAATCTATATGTGAAATACATTTAAATAAAGACTCATGTCTGTGGCTGATAAACATTTAAGTCTAGCACCATGCATAAACCATGGCCCTGATAGAGTTTTCCGAGAGGGCTTTCTGGTGGAAGTTTTTTACACACGGCATTATTAAATCCTCACGGCATCCACGGTAATAGACTTTACTGTGTCCACTGTGCAGAAAGAGAAGTTAACATTCAAAAAGTTAAAGAACTTGCTAAAAGTTATACAAACTCAGCATGGTGGTGGCGCATGCCTGTAGTCCTGCTTCTCAAGAGGCTGAGCCTGGGGATCCCTTGAAAATCCCAGGAGTTGCAGGCTGTAGTGTGATGACTGTGCGTGTGACTAGCCAGTGCCCTCCAGCCTTGGCGACATAGTGGGACCCTGTCTGTACAAGAAAAATAGAAAGCTTACACAGTTTGTCCAGCTTGTAATAGAGAATAGAATCCAGGTCTGTCTAGCCATTAAATCCCTGACTTTCCTATGACATGCCGCCTTCGTATGTACAGTCTCATGAATTCTCCATGTAAGTATGAATAGTGTTAGGTAGTACCTGGTCTGCAGCATACCTGTTGTACAGATGAGTAAACTGAACAGCCATGACTTACCCATGGTGCACTCACTAGGTGATGACGCTGAAGTGTGACCCCAGCTTCTTAAATCAAAATCTTATGTTGTTTCAAATTTTAATACATAAATAAAATTTTCTGAGTGAGAAAAAACACGGCAGATTTAGCCCCTGGAGTTAGCTTTTCTGTTATGGGGTGAGATAAGGACCACCGACTCAGATTAGAATTTCAAAAAGGAGTCTTTTATTAACTGCAGGGCTGTCTCAACAAAGACTGATGCAGACCAAGTCAAAGAGCATTGAGGGGTCTGAAGCTGGGGTTTTTCTAGTCTGAAAGTTGGCAGAGGGACAAACAGGTGGGCTGAGAGTTGGCGAAAAAAGCAAAAAGAAAGTTGGCAAAAGAAGCAAAAAGTGAGCACGGGGTCATCATGACCCCTTCCACAGACGCTAACCTTGCAATTTGGCGGATTAGCAGATGGGTGACATAAAGATCACATCAAGCAGATCTGGCAATTAGTGAGTAAGTCAAACAATCTGTCACATTACCTAACTTGTTAACTCTCATCATAACAGCACTGAGCTGGTTAGCTCTCATTTTGTTCTGTTCCGACCCAATCTAAGACCAATCTAAGAGTAATGACGGTACTTGGCATCATTTCATTTACCTCGTTTTCCCCTTCCACCTCCCCAGTGTGGGGTGTGGAGTTGTGAGGCCCTTGTGAGGCCACCGGCATCCATCGTATGGGGGTCATGAGGGAGCTGGCACCAGGCAGGCTGCAGGCACCCATCTCATTTCCACTTAGTCCTTTTTCTCTTTAAGTGCAGAATTTCAATTGATCTTGCAAGTAAAAAAATAAGTTAATTAATTAAATTTGAAAAGTGATTACATTCCCTAAATTTACAAATGGTGAGAAAGTGTTCTATCAAAGGCAGCACCCGTGTGGCTTAATTCATAATTTTAAACTAGCATATGTTTATAATTCACAAAAGCTATGTTTAAAGTTTGTGAATTATAAACATATTTATACAATACAAACTGACCTTGTACCTCCTTTGGGTCTTCCTATGTGACTCGCATAGCTCCTGAGAGCTACTGTGGAGCTGTGAGCTTCTTGGAGGGATGTAAAGAAAGTCATTTAAATATCGAAGAAGGAAGAAAGTGTTTGACATAGTTTATGATATAGTAACATAAGATGTAATTTTTCAATAAAAAAGTTGACTTGTATGTGTATAATTTGAGCCACATTTGAAGCAGAAGCAACATTTACAAGAATGACCCGGAAAATGAAGAATCATCAGATAATGACAAGGAATCTCAGGCATTCCCAGGAGCTCCCTGTGCACCCAGAATCTCAGATATCTGAGTGTTTTCAGACACGCCATGTACCATATCACTTATATTGTCTAATTTGAAGTTGGAATCTCAAGACGCAATCTACTTTTCAGAAAATTAAAGTAACCTCAGAGAGGTTAAGTAACATGCTGAAATTCAGACAATGAGCAACAGAGTTTAAGTAACAACCATGAGAATCAGAGCTGAGACTTTGACTGGGACTGTGTAACTCCCAAGCATAAGCTTTAACCGCTGCCTGACACTGCCTTATCAGGAATGTCAACAACCATATTTGGCATTATTTCTACTCCAAAGATCTATTTTTCAGGGTGTGTGTTATTCAGGAAGTACATATTCTTTTTATTTTAAACTGCCTCAGCCTAATTATCAATCACAAAGACTGAAAGGTCAAGTGCAAGATGAATTGGAGAAGTCTGTGAACATGCTTCGTGTGTTAACATGGGTGCTGTCTTTAAAGAAGCCAGCTCCGCAAGGTGTCAGCCTCTGCTTTGAAATTAATTTATAGCGACCACCACAAGCTTTTGTTGTTCTTTTTCTTTATTTTTTACTTTTGTGCTTCCTTAAACTTGAAACGGCTTGGGCTTTGAAGTTTTCTTTTCGAGGCTACATAGGAAATATGGGTATTTTCTTTCAAAGACATTAAGGTTGTTGCTGTAACATATTTCGTAGTAACACTTCATTTATTTTAGTAGATCGAAATAGGAACTACACCAGACAAATTAAATATGGATAGATTCTGCCTTTGTTCTGACAACAAAATTCAAGCATGTATTTGGCATTTGTTCACTAATTAAATTGACAAAATTAGAACTTTATGGGAAAATATGAGTAAAGTGGTAGTGTCATTAAATTGTGTCAACCAAGAAAGGCAGGGAAAAGGAGAGGAATTGCCTCAAGCCAGTAAAGCCTGAGCTTAAGTCTGATCACATTGACAAGGTGACGTCGGGCACTTATTCACCTTACTCTCAGCTCCCCCCACTTTAAAAATAAAGGTCTCAGCTTGGCACTCATAGCTCAGTGGTTATGGCACCAGCCACATGCACCAGGGCTGGTGGGTTCAAGCCTGGCCCAGGCCTGCTAAACAACAATGACAACTGCAACAACAACAACAAAAAATAGCCAGCCATTGTGGTGGGCACCTCTAGTCCCAGCTACTTGAGAGGCTGAGGCAAGAGAATCACTTAAGCCCAAGATTTTGAGCTTGCTGTAAGCTGTGACACCACAGCACTCTGCCGAGGGTGACATAGTGGGACTCTGTGTCAAAAATAAAAAAAAGTAAAGGTCTCAAACCAAACTTCTCTGGAAGCCTTCATTAATCTAAAATTGAAATTCTGACCCTGTTTCCAATATTCTAAAATATCCTTTTAAGCAACTGTCCCAGATTAGGTAGCAATAATAGACCAACTTTTGCTATATGATAAAAAGAGGAAACCAATATTATAAATATCACTTGGAAAATCACTTGAAAAGAAGTAAACATTTCACAGATTAAACCATTTCTAAAAGGAGCAAGGCCTATAATAAACTCATAAACGCGTGTATCCTGCTCACGTCAGTCAGGCTCCTCTCCCCACGTCTGCAGATGTGGGCACAGACTCATCGTGTGCCTTTGGTCATTACCCTCCTGCCCCACACCCCACTAATCTGATTGAAGTTCTACTTCTCCATAAGACAAATCCCACTTTCTTATTCTTCCGTTAACCCAGTTCACTTGTGTAGCACCTGGAAATCCCTCTGTATTCTTAGACGAAGTAAAGAACCAGAGCCGTGAGGGCACCTTTCCATTTCTGCTCCTGGGCTTGTTTACTCCTCTTCATTCCAAGAACACTTGCTACACGCCTTGAGCACCTTTCACAGCTGACACCAAGCAGGGAAGGAAAAGCATGTCCAAGGCAGCCACCAGAATTTATGTTATTTGGAGGGAGGCACAGAACAGAAAGACTTAAAAGGCAAACCTTGCAATATGACTTCTCAACCTATTTTGCTTTGAAACGTCGATCATGGATGACAGTCACAATCAGAGCACACTTGTGGAAGTGTTTGCATGCATTCCCTGTCCCCAGATCACCTTCCTTTCCTCTCAAGGAAGCCTCATAGAATGTAAATGAGAATTACATTATTATAGGGGAAACTTCAAATCTACCTGTTATAAGAAAGCATCATTTATAAGTATTGACATTGGTAAATAAATGACTTGGGGTGACTTTGATTCTCAGAACTCTGAGGTTAACTATTGCCCTAGAGTACAGTCAGAAAAGTTCCACATGGTTCTTCTGCTGACACCCTCAAGCCTTGGAAAATTTTTTTCAATGTTTCCATAATGGAAGTAACCCAGAAAGTAACATCTTGCATAAAGCCTAAAAGGAAAGAGATTTGCCTGCCAGGGCTTCCACGGACCTCTACATATATCAAATATCTGTACCCTTGAAACCAAGCAAGGATTCTGTGCGTTTCTAATCCTGATTGGAATTTAGACTTCTATGCTACAGCATAATCCCATATAATACCCTCCTTTTGAAAACAATTCCAATTTTTTTAAAAGAATAGCCAAGTTTTAACATAAGTGATTTTAAAATGCATAGTAAAACCGATTAAAAAAATGATTTTTTTTTCAAGATGAAAAGTCAAATAAGCTTTTACTCCCACATTTCTGGAAATACTTAATACCCTTATACCCATTTCCATTTAGTTCTTATATCTTTGAAAATGAAAAGAACCAGATCATTCAATTATGACTTATAGAAAAACAAAATGAAAATTGATATAGGTTAATTATACTTGTAAGTTGAAAGATTTATTGATTAGTGAGGTGCTTTATCCTTTTCTAGTTTTCTTAGCTTTGGCTTTGTTTGGAAAAAGTATTCTGCTTTTATTTTTATTAAGCCTAAAAGTCCCCTTATTTGCATAAAATGATATACAATTATCCCCTTGCAAGTGGAGCTGCCACAGTTCAAATTAAAACCCAACATTGATAAGGTGTTATTCTCCAGGTATATTTTTAGCTGAAACCAAGCTCAGTGGGATTTATGTGAACTTGGAAATTAATAAATTGGCATATTAGTTATAAAATACAAGGAATAATTTCCTGTCTTTGCCAGATGATCTATTTGGATTAGTGCTTGTAAAAGTTCAACTACAGCTGTCTGCACTGAATTTTTAAATAATGAAACCATAACCCTTCTCCCAAGGAGTTTATTAAACTGTCCTTTGATTAATGCTATTGCTCTCCCCTCCTGGGAAGTCAGATGTATAATCAATATTACAAGCACATCCCCCCGTATTACATGGAGAACTCCAGCTGCTGGGTCATTTAATACAAATGTATCATCTAAATTCACGATCATAGGAATGCTGTTCACATTTTTTAATCTAACAGAAACAAATCTATCAATCATCCTGCCCACTTCATATCCCAAGATTAGAGTGAAGGAGTTAGTGTGGCCTAATTAATATTATCATAACAAGAAAAAAGATCTTTCTAAGTTTTTGAGCCTACTAGACATAATAATATTAATGTAGTCTCAGAAACAATTCCCTGAACTTTCATCAAATTATCAGAGTATAATAGACAGGAGTTGAGAGTGGCAGAAAACATCCTCAAATTAGAGACACGTTTCAGAGATGCCTAAAGGAATATGACAGGACCTCTGAAGAGCAGTGCAGCTGTGGTCTGAAGTCACCAGGAAGTCTATGGAATGGGAGTCAAGAGAATTAGATGTGACCGTGGGAGTCTAGGTGGTTTCTGGCAAGACTCAGAAGTAGAAAGTCCAAGAAGGGAGGCCAATGTCAATGCTCTGAAGAGAAGTTAGTTGTGGAGGGGGAGAGGGGAAAAAAGAACGGAAAGGAATCAGGTGCATAGCACAGGCAGAAGCACAGAAGCAGAATGGTGTGGCCAGGACCTGACTGCCGTGCTCAGACCCTCCCACCAGCATCAAGCTACAGCAGGATCCACGGCAAGTTACCTAACCTCTGCCCCTCACGTCCCTTCTTTGTACTTCTATAAAGCTATAAGTATGGTGACAGTGATAATAGGTCTATTGGGAGGATTGACTAGTGTGTGTAAAGAACTAAGATCAGGGCTTGGAACACAGCAGACTCTCTCTCTTCATGGCGGTTACTACTACTTTGAGTTATTCTCTCATCTATTTTGTTTTTCCCTTTTTTGCTTGTTTGTTTCTAATTTTATTCTACCCATTTCTCTGTTAGTTATTTGGAAGCAATTTAGACAGCAAAAGAGTGAACTGCACATTTTCATTGTGCCTCATAATTGACTCTGTGAGAGGGAGAATGAGCCAGCTGCTTCCTTGGTGTCAGTTTAAAAACATTTCAGACCTGAACTCTAGTTGAGCTCTTTCAGAGCCAGAATCGTAGTTTGGATAAATCAACCTTTGTACATGTGACTTTTCTCATCTGCAAAATGAGAGCATAGATTTAAAATATAGGTCCACAACTACAAAACCTGTAAGGGTGAGGTAAGAAATATAAATAAGTACTTCCCATGTGAGACAATAGGGAGTGGTGGGGACTTTGACCAACTGAGGAGCACATGCCTTGACAGATGGAGTCAACTGCTAATCCTCATTGCCAGCACTTAAGAATTCAGGCTTGGTATCTTCCTTTTGTTTTTTAAAAAAGCAAGAAATTCCTATTTTTAAATGTTGGCTTAAATTAATTTAACACATTATGTGGACCAACAAAACATGAATAAAGCCACACTGCCCATCCATTTCTGGATTTTGATCCACGTGATTTCTTTTTTTTATTAAATCATAGCTGTGTACATTAATGCAATCATAGGGTACAATGTGCTGGTTTTATATACAATTTGAAATGTTTTCATCAAACTGGTTAACATAGCCTTCACAGCATTTTCTTAGTTATTGTGTTAAGACATCTATATTCTACATCTAGTAAATTTCACATGTACCCTTGTAAGATGCACGGTAGGTGTGGTCCCACCAATTACCCTCCCTCCACCCATCCTTCCCCTTCCTCTCCTCTCCCTCTTCCCCTTCTCCTTCTTCTTGGGCTATAATTGGGTTATAGCTTTCATAAGAAAGCTATAAATTGGTTTCATTAGCAAGACTACATTGGATACTTTTTTTCCCATTCTTGGGATACTTTCCTAAGAAAAATATGCTCCAGTTTTCTTTCAAGAATCTATCATATGACAAATACAGATGTTAGTGATCACTATACGGATACTTCAACTTAAGTTACTTCGTCATAACAATGAGTTACAGTGCTGTGGGATAGAATAAAACCCTTGGAAAGCACCCCAACTTCCCTCTGGGTGTTAGAATTGACACATAGAAACAGATTACTATGGCACACAACATTGAATTTTATCGAATGCATACTGTATTTAAGGAATGCTGTCTGGGTACATGGGTTGATTTGTTTAACAATATGGCTTTTATACAGCACATTTATGAACCATATAAACTTTGGGAAGGGGGTAAAGTGTATATATCAATAATGATCTTAATTTTCATTATTCAATAAAGAAATGAAACTGAGAGAACTTAGGAGAAATCTATCAAGATCATGCCATTCAACATTAATTCAATCAATAAATATTTTTGGAGTACTGTGTTAGTGTCCCTTTAGTTCCAAAAGTTGTTAGGAAGGCATCAGATGGAAGGGAATTACTATTTTTGTTCATACAGGAGGAACTTTGGTTCTGTGGAATATTATCTGTCTTACTACCAGCTTTGATTCCCTCTGTTGGTTGGCTTTATTCTGTCCTACTGAAAATAGATTCCTTTTTTTTTTTAAGATGTGGGATTGGCTCCCACATACTTTTATACCCCCAAACTCTCATTCTTTTCTGAAACTTGACTAAAAAGAGAGTCCTGGCTGTCAGGGTAGAGGGAGGAGCCTGACTGGTACATGAAAATAGGTCAAATAACATTCAAAATATGTAATTTAAAAATTCAATTAAGTTCTAGTATTTAATGGCCCAGTAGAGAAATTATAGTTAACAATAACAATAATTATATAACAATAATTTATTGTAGACATCAACATAGCTAAACAATAATAATTGGTATGTTTCTAACACACAAAAAATGACAAATGTTTGAGGTGATATATATCCCAGTTACTGTGATTTGATTCTTGTACATTATATATATATATATATATATATATATATATCAAAACATCATATGTACTTCCCAAATATGTACAACTATATCAACAAAACAAAAAAAACTTTTAAGAAGTTCACTTTAAATAAAATTATTATTAGTAAATTATTGCAGTGTATTTTTTTAAAATGATAGGAATTATAGCACAATTATCTTAGGGTGAATATGATCAATACTTTAGGACAAATGAAAAATTGCTTTTCCTTCCTTTTCCTTTTTTGTACTGTTCTGTCCAAATATCAATGAGGGCATTTGATTATTGAAGTTAGTTTTAGAGAGGCCTAGGCGGAAAAAAGCCCAGGTTACAAAAAGAAAGCATGGCATGGAGCCTGTGGAAAATTAATAAAGGAAATAAAGCAATCTTGGCTGAGAGCTGCACACTTCTAACAAGGACGTCCTGTTAATGCAGATTGGCAAATCTTTTAACAGGCTTTAAAAAATCATATTGCAATGCAATTCACATTTATTCAAACATCCTTAATTAGCAATGAAATCAGAGTAGAAAAAGCACAAGATTCGGTGTAAAACTACCTTGATTCAAAATTTTCTGTGTTCTATTCCAGGATTTGCTACTTTAGATGCAGCTAAACTAAATCTCCACTTTCTAGTGGGTAAAATGGAGGCTAACATTATTTCTTATAATTGTAAGATTTTAGGAATACTCTATTTAAATATGCTCAAATATTAGTTTATTTTCCTTTTAAACTATTTTGGGAATAGTTTATTACGTAGCTAAGATTTGGATGGGAACATAAAAACAGGAAATAGGACATTATTCACCAAAGGTATTTATTAAAAACCCTTTAGAATATCATGTACTAATAATTTAGGGAGGTTCTTAGCATAGCTGCTTTGCAAATATTAAGTTGTTTTCCTAGAGTTATTAGAAGTCATGTTCCTATAGCGTAATCATCATCTGTTAATAATTTCCCTACTCTTTTTTTTTTAATTTAACTTTTTTTTTTAATTGAATAATTTCCCTACTCTTCATGGTACACGTTTGTTTTTCAGAGAAAATCTTCCAGCAGATGGCGCCAAAATTATAATACTGCATTTAGCTTTGTTAAAAAAATTTCCAAGGTGGTAGGTAGGGAAACGAAGGTTATTATTTAGCCATAAGGTGGTGCTAGAGGACCAATCTTTAAAATCATGTCTGCACCTGAAAAAGGCATCTTCAATTATACTGAATCCCGGCATTCACAATCTGTGTATGATGGACAGCATTGAAATTCTTCCACATTTCCAAATGTAAACTTTAAATGCATAACTTTTACCATCAAAGAAATCTGAATTAGCTCATTAAAGAAAGACTTTTCTACTCTAATTTGTGTCACTCATAATCTTTGCAATGAAAAAATTAACATACTGGAGTATTTTAATTTTACTTCTTCTACCTTGTCATATATTAGAAGATCAAACTATTTCTGAAAATGCACTTGTCGTACACCTCTAAGCATTTATAATTCACCCTGAATTCTCTGCTTTTTTCCTTCAATTCCTCCATTAAATTTCTTGTACGTAGATGGCACTCAATTAGGAGATCTGGCAACCCTGAAGACATACTCTCTGAAGTGTCCAAATCAGAAGAAAAATGTGTCAAAATACTTCTTTTATAGTACTTCATGGTCTTTTCTAAAGCACTGTTTAATTTTAATTTCCCTGTATGTCCTGTTGCCAATGATCAAGTCTTTAATCACTTTAAAACAATCATAAATAGGGCGGTGCCTGTGGCTCAAAGGAGTAGGGCGCCCATCCCATATACTAGAGGTGATGGGTTCAAACCCAGCCCCAGCCAGAAAAAATAAATCAGAAATACAAATTTGAACAGACACAGAACTTCGTACAAACTTTTGTATCAGTAGGAACACTATTTTCCAAAAATTATTGATGATTGAATTCTAAATACTTGCCCATTAAATATCCCTCTAATGCATCCATTTTTTAGCAGCTACACTAACTACCCCCTTCATCCCTTAGTCTTGGCTACTGGTTCAATTTAATAGTCTCCAATTGAGCAACTTACATTCCTTCTGTTTTCTGTCATGACATTAGAGCAATATACACGTGTTTATAACAGGGTCTCACTCTGCTAGGTGGGCTAGAATGCAGTGGCATGACTATTGTTCATTGCATCCACAATCTCATGGGCTCAAATGATCCTCCTGCCTCAGCCTCCCAAATAGCTGGACTTATAGGTGGGTTCCACCACACCCAGATAATTTATTCTACTTTTAGTAGAGACAGGATCTCTCTTTTGCTCAGACTTATCTTGAACTCCTGGCCTCAAGTAATCCTCCTGCCTCAGCCTCCCAAAATGGTAGGACTACAGGTGTAAACCACCACACCCTGTCTAGAGTAGTATTAGATAAATGCACGTCTGATCGTTTCACTCCTACTCTTAGAAGCCTGCAGGAACTTTCTACTTCTCTTATCACTCAAACTTTAAACATGCTGCAAAGACACATATCAGACCATTCTGTCCATGTGTTTTCTTGGCCTTGCTGCATGACCTTTCACAGACTAAGTTCCCTTCACCTAGAGATCTTTTACATGGTCTTTGAATCGGCAAATCCATTCTTCTGTTTGTCCATCTAGATGCCTCATGCATTCTTCAGATCAGAACTTAAACGTTACTTTCTCAGTTACTACTCCGTCATGAAGGTCCAGTTCAGGGTTCTCTGTTATGTGCCCCATAGCACTATGTAACTCTCCATTAGTTGGGCATGATTTATGGTGCTAAGTTGATTACAGTCCTTTGGCCTGAACTCCAGCAGAAGCTCCCTGAGGACAGAAGCATGTTGACCTTTCTCACTTCTGTATTCCCAGTGATTATCTTGCTCACCATGTGGTAACTTATCAATTAAGTATTCATAGATTGATGGAATGAAGGAACAAAAGAAAAGTGGTGAGTAAAAAAATTAATTTGAAAGATTCACTATTTCTTGCTGGCAAGATGTTTACGCTAAATAGAAAGCCCTAGATGCAGAAGAAAGAGGGATGAAGCTTATTTTTTTGTGCCTTCAAAAGGAAGCTCTAAGACCAAAAGCTTACACAAAGAACAAAACCCAAGATTTTAATTTTTATTTTCTTAAACTTTTTTTTTTTTTTTTTTGGAGAAAGAGACTCTCTTGGTCATCCTGGGTAAAGTGCCAGGGTATCATAGCTCACAGCAACCTCAAACTGTTGGGGTTGAGCAAGCCTCTTGCCTCAGCCTCCCCAGTAGCTGAGCCTACAGGTATGTGCCACTACTCTAGGCAAGTTTTTTTTAGTTTTAGTAAAGATAGGGTCTTATTCTTGCTCAGGATGGTCTCCAAATCCTGAGCTCAAACAATCCATCTGCTTTGGCTTCCCAGATTGGTAGGATTACAGGTGTGAGCCACTGCACCTGGCCATAACCCAAGATTTTTTTTTTTTTTTTAAAAGCAACTGAGTATCAGAAAGTAGAACAAACTTCTATGCTATGTGGAGAACTGCCTGTAGCTAGAAGTCCTCAAACAAAATGGTGTTCCATTTGGGTACACCAGCAGTCCAGTGGAACGATCAGGTGAACATCAAAGGCCCCTTGTATTCGGAGATTCTGTGGAGGTACGATTTGTCAAAAAGATTATCTCTGTATTTGTCATGCTGAATACATTCCGAGGCCAATGCTGAATGTGGTGGGAGTTCCTCCTTAGAGTTCTTGAAATTTAGTTTCCTTGTGTTTAGGACTTTAAAGGGCATGAGATTTCCTCATACCACCTGGGGCACTCATTTCAGCTTAAGCTGATATTGCCAACTTCTTTTTGCTATGTATTTGAGACAAAATGTAACTAGGATTTTTTTCAGGTGAATTATTTTCCCTGGTAACTAAAATTATCTATTTTAACTTACAGTTTTGGTATAACTTACTGAATCACCAATTACATTTGCTGATACAATTTTGAGGATACATTTGAATGTTGGATCCATAAAACATGTTTAATTTGCTTTGGGGCGGGTGGACTACTTCTGTGTTTTGAATATATTTGATCTTCTCAATTTTGTCTATAAACTAAAGAGGCTAATGAGCTGTTTTATGAATTTATTTTTGGTCTACCACAGGGAAAAGGGTTAAGATCTTTATACTCAACAACCGACTCCTGACTTTTACACCTCTGTCCAGATTTTATAGCTAAAAATATGAATTCACCCTCAGGTCTTCTATATTAAATAGTTCATAGCATCTTTGGATACATGGCAAATGAAATTTGAAGAGTTTTTTCAAAGTTAATTCACAAGTACAGAAAAATACACACTGCCTCATTATTTTTAGGAGTCCAAATCAGAAAATACTCACAAAATTGATCAGTAGAATCAGCTACATACAGAAGGTGGGTCCTAGTAGAGTCATTGAAAAGAAAGAGGTAGTCTAATGTAGACTGACATGGAAATAGGCCCAGGAACTATTGTTAACATAAACTATTACGCTGCAAACAGTACATTGTCCATAGTGCGTTCCCATTTTTTAAAAAGTAAAGTAATGGAAACGCATTAAAGAAATGTCAGAAAGTCTTTATCCAAACCGGTATCTCTCATTATCTCTGAACAGGGCATGTGATCCGCCTATTTAAAATGGATCATGGATGAGACAATGACGGCTATGAGGATGAGGAGCAGAAACTTCCTTTTTACCTATTCGACATGCTCTATCACGGGTCAGTTTTTTTTCCCCCCTTATGTGCATTTACTTTTTAAAAATAAACCTAACAAAGGGACAAAATAATACAATCTATCGCCTTTGTTCTATAAGAATAAAGAAGAGGAAATGATTCATAACCAAACAAAGAGGTAGATAATTTTAACTTCCAAAGTGCGCTGTCAGAATTCAGAGTTGTATGGCTGAAGAATACTAATGAAATCATACATAAAGATTAGATTAGACAAGCACGCACTTCCAAATCACCCTTGCTTTTGTTCTTACCTGATGAAGGAGAAACCCTAGACTTCTGCAAACTCTGTTTCCACTCCAAATGTTCTCCTGATCCCAGAGATTTCTTGCCGTTTTCTGGGTTTTCTCTTGTCATGTTAGACACAACAGGATTTTTGTGTGTGTGTGTGCAAACTGCCATTGTCTTTTTGAGCCCAGTGGACCTGATGGGAAATGTCAGCGCTCTCTGCTGATGTACTGAGTGCCGCTGTATCTCCCGGTTAAACCCAAATAAATCAGAAAGGAGACACAGACAAAGCAAATGCATAAATGTAAGCATGAACTAGGGGCATGTCTGGGAATAATAAAGACATGAGCATAATTTAAATAAGGAATAAGTTGAAGAGGAATGAGCTGAGATTTTATTTATTTATTTTCTTATTTATTAAATCACAGTTGTGCACATTAATATTATCATGGAGTACAATGTGTTGTTTTCATATACAATTTGAAGTATTCTCATCCAACTGGTTAACATAGCCTTCATGTCATTCTCATAGTTGTTGTGTTAAGACATTTCTATCCCACATTTAGAAAGATTCACATGTACCCTTATAGGATAACTCATAGGTGTGATCCCAGCAATCCCCCTCCCTTCACCCATTCATCCCCCTCCCCTCCCCTCCCTCTCCCCTTTCCCGTATTCTTGGGCTAAATTTGGGTTATAGCTTTCCTATGATAGCTAACTATTAGTTTCATAGTAGGGTTGAGTTCACTGGATACTTTTTCTTCCATTCTTGAGATACTTTGCTAAGAAGAATATTTTCCAGCTCTATCCATGTAAACATGAAGGAGGTAAAGTCTCCACCTTTCTTTATGGCTGCATAGTATTCCATCATGTACATATACCACAATTTATTGATCCATTCATGGGTCAGTGGGCACTTGGGCTTCTTCCCTGTCCTAGCAATTGTGAATGAGATTTTTTTTTTTAAGAAAGTATGTTTTGTTACTATATATATGTTTTTTATTATATATATGTATATATAGTTATGGCCA
>CAUYTI010149989.1:0-10845 GCA_963575145.1 Galago senegalensis | reverse complement strand
TTACTATGTTGAATAGCAGTGGAGACAGTTGGCATCCTTGGCCAGATCCTGATCTGAGTGGAAATGTTTTCAATTTTACTCCATTCGATATGATATTGGCTGTAGGTTTGCTGTAAATGGCCTCTATCAGTTTAAGAAATGACCCATCTAAGCCTATTTTCTTAAGTGTTCTGATCATGAAAGGATGCTGGATATTATCAAAGGCTTTTTCTGCATCAGTTGAGAGAATTATATAGTCTTTGTTTTTGATTTTATTTATGTGATGTATTATATTTATAGATTTACATATGTTGAACCATGCTTGTAACCCTGGGATAAAACCAATTACTGTGATTACTGTAATCAAAAATTACTTGATTACTCTGTCCCCCCCCAAAAAAAAATTACTGCAATTACTGCAATCATCGCTACTCTTTTTGGAGCCAGAGACGGGTATTGGGATGATAAATGTCCAAATAAAATAGTTTTTTTTTTTGATGTGTTGTTGAATTCTGTTTGCTAAGATCTTATTGAATATTTTTGCATTGATATTCACTAATGCTATTCATCTATAATTTTCTTTCCTTCTTGGATCCTTTCCAGAGTGATATTTGCTTCATAGAATGTGTTGGGAAGTATTCTTTCTTTTTCTATGCTTTGGAAAAGGTTATGTAATATAGGTACTAGTTCCTCTTTAAAGGTTTGGTAGAATTCTGATGTGAAGCCATCTGGTCCCAGACTTTTATTTTTCTAATTCTTTCTGGTTGAGTCTAGGAAGGTGGCCTGCTTCCAGGTATTGGTCATTTTCTTCAGTTTTTCATATTTCTGAGAATAGAGATTTTTATAGTAATCATTGAGGATTTTTTTAAATTTCTGAGGTGTCTGTTGTTATTTCTCCTTTATCATTTCTAATTGACGATATTAGAAATTTTACTTTTCTGTTTCTGGTTAGGTTGACCAAAGGTTTATCAATTTTGTTATTCTTTTCAAAAAACCAAATTTTTGTTTCATTGATCTTCTGAATGATCCTTTTGTTTTCAATTTCATTTAATTCTGCCCTAATTTTGGTTATTTCTCTTCTTCTGCTGGCTTTAGGGTTGGAATGTTCTTCCTTTTCCAGTTGCTTGAGGTGACCCATTAAGTTATTGGCTTCCTGTTTTTCTGTTTTCTTGATGTAGACTTCTGACACTTTAAATTTTCCTCTTAGGACTGCCTTTGCAATATCCCACAGGTTTTGATAATTTGTGTCTTCATTATCATTTTGTTCCAAAGATTTGGTGATTTCCTTCTTTTTTTTTGAGACAGAGCCTCAAGCTATCCCCCTGTGTAGAGTGCCATGGCATCACAACTCACAGCAACCTCCAACTCGTGGGCTCAAGCAAGTCTCCTACCTCCACCTCCCAAGTAGCTGGGACCACAGGCACCCACCACAACGCCTGGCTATTTTTTGGTTGCAGCCATCATTGTTGTTTGGCAGGTCCCAGCTGGATTCGAACCCGCCACCTTAGGTGTATGTGGCTAGTGCCTTAGCCACTTGAGCCACAGGTGCCGAGCCGTGACTTTTTTTTTAATCTTGTCTTTGACCCAGCTATCATTGAGCCTAAGGTTATTTATTTTCTGTGACTCTATTTGAGTATGAAGATTCCTATTGCTGTTAATTTCAACTTTTATTCCATGGTGGTCCAAGAAGATACAAGGAATAATTTCTATACTTTTAAATTTGCTGAGGTTAGACTCATGTCCTAAAATATGATCAATTTTGGAGGATGATCTCTGTGGGCTGATGAGAAGAAAGTATATTCAGTTTTATTAGGATGAAATTTTCTGTAGAGGTCTGTTAAGTCCATTTGTTCTAGGGTCAAGTTTAAGTCTAATATTTCTTTGTTTAGTTTCTTCTTGGAGAATCTATCCCAAACTGTCAAAGGGGTATTAAAATCTCCAACTATTATAGTGCAAGAAGATACAACATTGTTCATATCCATTAGGGTTTGCTTTATAAATTGAGGAGCATTCTGGTAGGGTGCATAAATGTTAATTATCAAAATTTCTTCATGTTGGGTGTTTCCCTTGGCAAATATGTAGTGAGTATCCTACTAAGCCTAGATAATGATCTCAGCAAAGATTTGTCAACTTCCAGTAGATCATGTCCTGATGGGATAAGAGGCTCCTTTTTCCTTTATTTTTGATACAGAGTCTCACTTGTCACCCTCAATAGAGTGTCCTGGTGTCACAGTCCACAGCAACCTCAAAATCTTGGGTTCAAGTGATTCTCTTGTCTTGGTCTCCCAAGTAGCTGGGACTACAGGCACCTGCCACAACACCCAGCTATTTTTAGAGATGAGTCTTGCTTAGGTGCAGGCTGGTCTTGAACCTGTGATCTCAGGCAATCCACCCACATCAGCCTCTCAGAGTGCTAGGATTACAGGTATGTGCCACAGCACCCAGCTTCAAGAGGCTCCACAGCACCCAGCTTCAAGAGGCTTCTTTTTGTCCCTTTCTTTTATTCTTGGTGGTCATTTATAAAGATGAAAATTTGAGTGCCCAAGATGCCTATATACTTAGTGCATGTAAATGGTTAATTCTGTACTGACAGGTGAAATTTTGATTTGGTAATATATATCAAATTTGTATTTTAAACAAATGTATTAAAACCCTAAGGGTGAAGTTACCTCTCTGTTACTTTAGAACAGCCCTCATGCTTGCTGCACAGTATAAATCACCAAGTTTAGTCACTCTTCCTCTGGAAAGTATCGATATCTTTTCTGAAAATATCTTTGGATGGACTATGACATTGCTAGTGGTTTAAATATGTAAGTGTTTACATGTTTGTTCTACTTAGAGATTCAATGTAAAAAAAAGATTGTATAGGTGTTTACATTAAAAGAATAATGAACTCTAAATTGAGTTTTAAAATATTATGACAATTTTATCTTATACATCAGGTGAGAGTGCATAGTGTGGTTCAGGTAGTGTTGGAAGAGCCATGAGTTAGTTCACTTCATCAGCCAGAAATCAAGCCAAAGGCTAAACTAGTAGAAGCAGCAATGGGAATAGGATACTTCATGTCAGGACTTTCAAGACCTTTATTCTTAGGGATCCCAATGTTGTCTGTTTCATTCCAAGTATAACCACTCTGCATGGGATAAAAACTATATGACAGGTTTAAAATCAGTTATTTGGGTCTTGAAATGTCCAGTTAACAGAAAGTCTTATGCTGTTCCTTGTACCGTATTTCCTACACACTCCTGGAATTTTTTAGGACACTAAGGGGTTTCCTAAAGGTGAAGAGACAATCCTTTTTGTAAAGGAAGGGGATAAAAGGGCATTTCAGTCATTCTGTTGTTACCATTGATTCTGTTGGAACATTATTGCCATTGAAACTGGTCCTATTGTCTGAAAATGATTGACCTTTGCCACCAGGATGCCCTTATGGATTCAGATCTCTCAGTCTTCATGGTGACCCACACTTAATCTTGAAATTTATTCACTTTTTGAGTTCACATACATATGCTTATATGCTCAGCCATTGTTTCCAAAGGGCCAATAGCTCGCTCTGGCAGCTGGGCCTCCTAGCTGTAGCCACACACATGGTGAGCTATTGGCCCTGCCTCCACACTCAAAACCCTGTGTGGATCCTTCATCTTTCCCAGACTCAACCTAAACCTTCATGGGAAGTTATCCTTTGAGGCCCCTCTTTGTCTTTTCTCTAGCAAATAGGAGTTGCAATAGCTCTAAATTGTCAGACAGTTTCAGTAATGTTACAGAAAGAAATCAGAGGCTCCTTTCCTCTCTGCTACCAGATCTGCATGCCGAGGCCCCTTTATGTCCCGTGCAGCACCCATTTTTTAGGAATTATAAAGTGCCATATCATTCTTCCACAGAGTAGTGATCATGGATTAGTAAGAGGCTCCTCAAGTGATCTGCTTTCCATTATAGTGAAAACCTACAAAGCTACTTGAACACCCAAAGTGACTGTTTTCTATTACAATGAATAGCTACCAAGCTACCTCAAGCGTTTAAAATACAGCAGAACCTCTGCAAGTTGACCATGGGACTGTGACAAACTGGTCAGTATACAGAGGTGGTCAACTCAACTAATCCTACTGTGCTGATATGTGTGATGCATATCTGGTCTATGGAAATTAGGTCAATTTAGGGAGGTGGTCAGTGTAGGTCAACTATGGAGTTTCTGCTGGGTTTTCAAATTCTACCTCACAAGGAAGCCATTCAACAGAATTCTTTGAATCTAATATAGGTTAGTTGCTTGGCTAGTACTTCTGTTGATTAAAAAAAAGGATAGACTAGGCGAACTGAATTTAATAGAGCCAAACTTTATCTGTATCCACATATAAAAATTGGGCTTTGTGCTTGCTTTGGCAACACACATACTAAAATTGGAACGATGCAGAGAAGATGAGCATGGTCTGTGCTGAGGGATTACGTGCACATCTGTGAAGCGTTCCACATGCTGTGCATCCCTGGAGCATCATTCGAATGTTTGCTTACTAGCTCCAAAGAAACACTGTGGATTGGGGGAAATGGGTGTCACCTGATATTAAATTGTGATTTGCACTTAAAAAAATTAAGTAAGGTGACCTATGCAATGACAGTGGAGTTGATTAGCATGTGTAATGTTGTCTGCAAACATGTTGTTGGGACTTATCTTAGAAATATGAAAATGTCAATCATCGTCTCTTTTGTTGAACTTCAACCATAGTTTTGGTCTTTAAAATACTTAGAATGTAATTGTCCCTATTTAATTTTGTGTTTGTGTATTTTTTTTTTAGCAGAATTTTCAGATGAATCATTTAATTTATTCACTTGCCCTATTAATAAGTGTTGAGTGTCTTTTAGGTAATAATCCTTTTTGTAATGTTACAGGAACTTTATATTTTTATAATTTACCTCTTTCTTCAGTGCTTACTGTGTGCTGAATGCCTTCTGGGAGGTTATAATTACAATATCATTTATTATGTACTTATCTTGTTAAATATGTGTCTGTCTGTAGGGAGAAATTCATGCTTTAAAAAAGTGAGTAAGATTTCAGGTTAGCACGCAGAGTAGAGGTCTGCCAGGTGGAGAGGCAGAGGGTGCTTGGCAGAAGGAACATCTGACTAGACCTCTCGCATGTTTGGCAGCAGGAACAGCAGGTGCAGATGCTGAGACCTGTGAGTGGACCTTGCAGCATGTGTGAACAGCTCAATTTTGCTGGTGCAAAAGGTGTCATATGGGAGTGGCTGGGAATGAGGAGAACATTTAGCTAAGGCAAGCTGGTGGAAGACTTTTTAGTGCCTGAGAAATGAACAGATCTTATCCTTTAGGCCATGGGTGAATTCTTTTGGTTACAAATAATAAATGACCTAAGTGCCAGTGGCTGAAAGGATAGAAACCAAGTTGTCTTGGGGGTTGATGTCACCAGAATCCTGTTTGTTGTCCCTCTCTCGATAGTGCTCTTGGCAATGTCTTGCTTATGTCTCTTTTCATGGTGGGCCAATTAGCAGCAGTTCCAAACATCATATTCTCACAAGGCAACATCTGAAGGTGGGAAGGGCTGCTTGTCTTATGTTTCTTATAAACAGGGAGAAGTCTCAGAAGCTAGCCATGGACTTCCTGTACTATTTTGTCAGCTGGGTTACACCAAATGCTCATTTCTAAATCAGTCACTGGGAAACAGATTTAATTACTGTGGGTTCAGCGCCAGTAGCTCAAAGGCTAGGGTGCCAGCCACATACACCAGAGTTGGCTGTTCAAATCCAGCCCGGGCCTGCCAAATAACAATGACAATTGCAGCCAAAAAATAGCCAGGTGTTGTGGCAGGCACGTAGAGTCCCAGCTACTTGGGAGGCTGAGGCTGAAAATCGCTTAAGCCCAAGCTTAAAAAAAAAAAATTACTGTGATTACTGTAATCAAAAATTACTTGATTACTCTGTCCCCCCCCCAAAAAAAAAATTACTGCAATTACTGCAATCATCGCTACTCTTTTTGGAGCCAGAGACGGGTATTGGGATGATAAATGTCCAAATAAAATAGTTTTTCTCCAGAAAGAAAGAAGAAGGAATGGCTATTGAGGAGGAAGCAAGCAAAGTTTCCTACAGGCATTCACTGAGGAATTTGGAGTAGGTGAGTCACAGGACTGGATAGGAGTTTTAGGGCATTCTGGTTATGGTTGAAAGCTGGCGTGCAAGCTTTGCCTGTGAAGGAACTGGTGGCCATGTGGTCTCTGTTACATGTGCTTGGGCCTGAGATTGGTGTGGCAGGCTGGATTTGGCCTATGACCTGTAGTTTGCTGACCCCACATATAGAGGATAGGTAGAAGCTGCAGAGACTGGAGACAAAGTCAGCTTTTGCAATAGTAAAATTTAGCCATAGTTTTCTGATCATCAGTCCTTGGGATGAGTATCAATCTGTAAGGAGGTTTCCATTCATCCATGGGGAAGTAGTTAGCAAGGTGAGTGTATTCATTTTAAAGTGTTCTTTGTGTTGATGTTAGGCCTTTTTCATTTGTTTTATTTATTTATTTTTAAATTAAGAAATAACAAATAATAGTTTGTGATTTTTGTTTATCTTTTCCCTGTGAAAGCCATTGGTTAAGAACCCGTGTTTGCCCTAGAAATATAAGCATAAAATAAATCTGAGTAAATTTTTTTAATGTTTATTTTATTATTATTTTTTTATTTTTTGCAGTTTTGGGTGGGAACGGGCTTGAATCTGCCATGGTATATGGGGCTGGCACCCTACTCCTTGAGCCACAGGTGCTGCCCCAAATCTGAGTAAAATTTAAGAAAAATATTTACTTGCATTTCCATGGCAGTGGAAATATAAAGCTGAGGTAGAAAGGAGGCATGATTACTATAATTTAGTGATTATTGAATGCGAAAATGAGAGGGCAGAGAGAAATTTGAGATGATACATAGGATTCCAGGTTATGCATTGACGTGTAAGCTGGTTATGAGGACGGGGTAAGAACTGTCAGGGGACTCGAGAAGAGCAGCAGGTCAGCAGGGAAGAGTAACTGTTTTATACATGTTGAGTTTAAAGGAATATTCATACAGGATGTTTTCAGTTGGTAATAAGATGGCAGGCATTTCTCCTGGAGGTCGAGCCCTGAGGCTGGCGTGCGGACTTGGGATAATGTTGTGATTAGTAGGCAGAGTCATAGAGTGTGAAATTTCCCACACTGGGGAATAGGTAGAATGAGAAGGCCGGTGAGAAATCCTGGGAATCTCCTCACTTCCCAGAGGAAAAGGAGTTAGTGAAGAAGATTGAGCAGCGGCTACAGAAAGATGGGAGAGAAATAATTTAAAACAATGTGAGAAATTCAAGTGGGAAGTACCAATTGTGACATATGTGATTACTAAAAAGTATGTTAGTTAAAACTTTTAAAAATTTTGGTGGTACTCTTTTCTATTTTTATTTTATTATTATTAATATTATTATTTTGAGACAGAGTCTCACTTCTGTTGTCCCAGGTGCCATGGCATCTTAGCTCATAGCACCCTTAAACTCCTGGGCTCAGGCCATCCTCTTGCCTCAGCCTCCCAAGTAGCTGGGACTACAGGCATGCTGTTTTTTCCATTTTTAGTAGAGATGGGGGTCTCACTCTTGGTCAGGCTGGTCTTAAACTCCTGAGCTTAAGCAATCACCTGCCTCGGCCTCCCGGAGTGCTAGGATTATAGGTGTGAGCCATGGTGCCTGGCCTATGGTAACTTTTTCAAAAGAGCAGTTGTAGAGTTGTAAGGTCTGCTATTTTTGTGAGTATTACCTTCTGATGTCCATATTTGGAAGAATATATGTACGAAGATGCTTTTTTTTTTTTTTTTAAATTTTGAGTGCAGCAGCTGTCTACACAGGGCCAAGGAAGATTATCTAGACTGGTGACTACACATGCTATTTTTCCAGAATTGCAAAACCACTCACATTGAGACAAAACTATCTGCTTTGTCTGCTTCTTGTGGAAATACTTGTTCTGTACTCAAGTTCTTGAAAAGCTCTTCTGGATGCTTTCAGAAACAGAAATCCAGCAGTAGCAAAGGAAAGCCAGTGTTCCACATGTGTACCCGCCCTGCAATGTGGAGTCATCACACATCCAGCTAGTTTCTTTTAGAGTCAGAGTCTTGCTTTGCTGCTTTGCAGTGGTCCAAACATATCTCACTGTAGCCTCGAATTCCTCAAGTGATCCTCCTACCACAGCCTCCTGAGTAGGTGGGACTATAGGCATCTGCCGCCATGATGCTATATTTTCTTTCCCTCCCTCCCTTCCTTCCTTCTTTCTCTCACTCATGAAGAAGTCTCTCATTATGTTGCCCAGGCTGGTCGTGGACTCCTGGCCTTAACCATTCCTCCCACCTTGGCCTCCAAAAGTACTGGGATTAAAGGGGTGAGCTATGAGGCCTGGCCACAGCCATGTTTTGACAGATTTACAAGTTTTGATCAAGAATTTTTTATAAATCAACAGTTTGGGGAAGCTGACATCTTTTGAATATTTTATGGCAGAAAAATTATATAATATCATGGAGAAAATATAAGGTGATGTGTTGAATCTACTGATTCTCACTATTTTGGGACTTCTGGTGACGTCAGTAGAGGAGTTAGTACTTGAGTATTTTTGTTAGGGCAGTTCTCTTTCCATCTGACTTCTGCTCTCTTTGCTTTTATTGCTCCTTTTTGAATTTTATCCATGACAGTGAAAATACTATTAAGACATGTATGTATGTCTGACAAGTGTATTTTTTTTTTTGAGAGAAGTGGGTACGTATCCTAAAATATACCTGGTATTCTCTTAGTGTCTAATGCTGAACTTCTTTATATCTATACCACAGTGACAGTGGTGCTGATGACAGATGGCTGGCAGCCACTAGGTAGCTTCATGATGGGTGCTAATGAGCAGAGAGACTAAGGGAGCAGTAGAGGGTTGGGACTTCCAGCTCTATCCCCAATTGTCCAGGGAGGAGATGGGGGCTGAAGGTAAATGTGATCACCATGGCCCATGATTTAATAAGTAATGCCTAAGTCATGAAGCTTTCATAAGTACCTGAAAGGACTAAGGACAGAGACCTTCCAGAGAGCTGACCACATGGAGGTTCTTAGAGCACGGCACCCCTAAGCTATCAAGGAATCTCCCACCCCTTCCTCAGAACCTTGCCCTATGCATGTCTTCATCTGTATCTTCTGCAGTTTTTTTTTTTTTTTACTGTTATTTGCATTTATTTTATGTTGCATCAATTCCTGTGCTGTATGTTTTTGTTTTTTAGTTTCTTCTGGGATATCTTTCTTCTGTTCTACCTCCTCTTCTGGTTGGGACCAGTTTGTTCCTTTTCAGTAAGGATCATCTTGATGTGGCAGGGGGAGCTCATGGATGGGTTAATGTGACCATGAGCTCTGTAAGTTTGTTTGGAGATGCATCTTGGGTGCTTTGTTCATCTAGATATGCTCAGTGACCAGAGAATCTACATCTTATTCCTTAAGTTCAGCATTACTCTACATTTTTAAGCATGTTCAGCAAAAATTCACTGCTTTTTTTTGACCACCAACCCTTGTGTCTAGCCCCACTATTTGGCCTGGGGACACCGACCAACTCCACTGTTGTAATGTCAGAATAGTGCACATTGTTTCTTTAAAGTGACTTCTTTCAGATACTTGGTCGCTTTTTGTATATGCATACCCTTGATGGTCTGGGTGGTTTCACGTGGGTTCTTAAAGTGAACACGAAGATTTGAGCCTCTTGACTTGCATGACTTTGTGGGGTTTTCTGTGTCAAGTGAATAGTGAATCATTTTCACAGATCACCTAGGCTGCTTAGGGAAGAGAGCTTTTGCAATCCACCCCCCCCCCCAGTTCTGTCAGCCATTCTGGTAACTGAGTTGAACTCAAAGAGGGGATTGTGGGAATGCTGATTTGAATCTGCATTGTCAGAAGTTCCAGAGGCTTGGAACTTCTGTGGTCTTGCTGTGGAACTTGCTGTGGTCTGGGGACAGGCCAGCCTTGGGGACTGAGCTTCAACCTGTGGGATCTGAACCTATCTCCAGATATGTAGTGTCAGAATTGAATCACGAGACCCCTGGGCTAGAACTGATTACATGTTTGTTGGTGGGGACAGCCCCTCTCCACATTTGGTCACAGAAGTCTTCTGCTGGCTGTTGTGGTGTAAGAACAAAGGAAAACAAGTTGGGTGTGTGTTTTCCATGTATGTAGCAGCTGAGGGGGACGAGTGCACATTCTGACTGCTAGAAGTCTGCCAGTTTTGAAATCCTGCTCTGGAAGTTTGGCGCTGTTAGCTGATTCTACTACTGAGACTATTTTCTGTTAGTCTGGTAGGTTTCAGCTAGGATTATGATGATTTTACATGGCAGTTCACGTATAGGGATCACATTTTGATAAAACCCATTTTCCTGGCCTTTGATAAATACAAAGGAATGTAGGTAAGTGTTCTTAATGCCTTAATTGCCTATGAATAGTATAAATAATATTGATTCTATATGGTCCTAAAGGAATACTCACAACAAAGCATTAGTCTTATGCTTTTCTTTTTTTAAACTAAAGTCTAAATCATGCACAAAAGCATGTGTTATTTTTTTGTGAAGGCGGAGTCTTGCTGTGCTGACCTGCTAGTCTTGATCTCCTCGGCTCCTCTGGGAATTCCCCTGCCTTAGCATCCCGAGTCTCTCAGATTATAGGCACATGCTACCATATCCTGTAATGCTCTTAATATTCTATATTTCTCTATTGTTTTTCTTTTTTTTTTGAGACAGAGCCTCAAGCTGTCCCCCTGGGTAGAGTGCCGTGGCATTACAGCTCACAGCAACCTCCAACTCCTGGGCTCAAGCGAGTCTCTTGCCTCCGCCTCCCAAGTAGCTGGGACCACAGGCG
>CAUYTI010149985.1:0-66510 GCA_963575145.1 Galago senegalensis | reverse complement strand
TGGTTCGTCTTATAGGGTACATGTGAACCTTTCTAAATGAAAAATATAAATGTCTTAACACAATAACTAAGAAAATGACATGAAGGCTATGTTAACCAGTTTGATGAAAATATTTCAAATTGTATATAAAAACAGCACACTGTACCCCATGACAGTATTAATGTACACAGCTATGATTTCATAAGAAAAATTAATTAAAAAAAAGATTCTGCTGAGTATGAGGTACTTGCAAACTTTTTTACAAATGTATCTAATAGTGGGGAAAAATTAACTGGCACTAAAATCTGATAAAGTCCACTGTGAACTACTGAGTTTTTTTTGATCCTCAGCAAACATGTGCCCTCAAATGAGAGAAAGATAAAGAATCAACAATGGAATAAAAATAATGAAAAGATACTTTCTTCTAAGTAGAGCTATACTGTTTTTGGCAGGCAAATAACTTATGATGACTGAGTTCAAGGGTCTTTTGAGAAATAGGTAAATTACCCCTTTTGTAAATACTGGTGGCTATATGTTACTTGGAAAACTCCATTTTAAGGGACATGTTGAAGGATTTGGATGATTGAAACTAGGAATTATTGAATTTCATTATTTATAGGCAGACTCTACTTATCTGGTTGGACACACCTGTGTTAGTGTCCTGATCCACACACAGTGGGCTTGTGACCCAGGAGAGCTCCTTCACCTCAATTGTAAAGTTGGGACATAACCAAAACCCACGGGAGGAGTCTCTGGTAATGCACAGAAAAACTCCACACAATGCTGGGCACGCAGGGTGCTTAATTAATGCTAGCTACTATTATTATTTTTATATCATCAATACTGCTCTTTTGGAGGATGGTCTCCTTTGCAACTTACATAAATTGTCAAAGTACAAGGAAGGTCCAGAGAGTAGATCAAATCGCTCACATGTTCCAGGGCCAGAAGATTCACTCATTCACTTATCACATATTTAGGGGTCACTTGCTATGTCCTAGATGTCACATTAGGCATAGGGGTACCATAGTTGTTCAATGACACATAACTGTTAGAGTAGTAGGTAAATGTCAAAAACTATGTGGCAGTAAATAGTAGGAGAATAAAAGGATTCCTTCCCTGCTGGAGCAGCTCAGGCAGAGAAACCCCTGTCTCTGGTTAGCCTTGAGGACACATAAGATTTCTGTAAGTTCTGTGCTAGTAATCTGGATATTATGTCTACAAAATAAGCACCTGCTACCTATTTATAGGTAAGGGAAGATTAATCAATGTTCATAAAAGAATATCCTATGTGGCTTTGTCATAAAAAAGGTAAAAGGATGTCATTTTTATGACTCTGGCAACTCCTAGAACCCTTCTGAAAGCCTTTCTTACTCACAATCTATGTAAACCGCAAGAGAGGTCTGAAGCCTGAGGAGAGTGGTCATTATTATTCCAATTCGGAGCTGGTAAGCATGAATAATTTAAGGGTCATATCTGTAAAGGAACAAATGTCAAAAACAAATTGACAACTATTCTTCGAGCCAAGTATGGTTCATTTTCAAAAGGTCAGTTTGGTCATTTTCTCAAGTTAAGTTCTGAAATCTTAACTTCTCATTTTTACATTTCACACGAGCTCCAGGAGAACACATTTTAGTAAGTGTTAAGGGCATCTATGCCCATGGTAATTGATATTCAACAAGTATATTATAACCCAGGAGGACCTGTGAAGGGCTGACCATCCAGTTCCCCATCCAGCTGGATGGCAGAGTTCCAAGTGCAGTGCTGTGCCTGCTGGCTGGAGGCTCTGCGGGAGATGGGGCTGTTCTCTTAAAGGTGGCACACATATGCTTTGAGACATTCCAGCTGAGTAGAGACTGTGGCTGGGATACAAACTCCTACTGAATACAGGAGGGACAGGAACCTCTGACTCAGGGGACAGATAGAAATTGTACACTTACTTTTGTATGGCTGGGGTGAGTTTTCTAGGCCATCTTTCCCTGCTGTTAAAATGCAGTTATACCCCTAACTGCAACAGTGCATTGTGGCCTCTTGGTCTCTGACACAGGCCTGGTGGTTCAGCACCTCACTTGCTGCTCTAAGTCCCAAAGTGCCACACAGAAGACGGGATAACAACAGCACCCCCACTTCAGAAGGCTGTTATGAAAATTCAAGTCCTTGTAAAGGCTCAGAACACAGGAAGATAAAATAGAAGTTAGATATTACTATTTTTATCCTAGAAGTCCCAAGATGGGAGATCACCTTTCCCTCACAACCACGTTCACATTCCAGGAAAATGATTCTGCAGAAAGGGACCCAAAGTAGAGAAAGCCAGCTTCAGTCCTGGCCCTCGTTGGGCTCAGATTGGGCAGTTGCCTTTCAGCAAGTGGTTTGCTTCCTTAAGTGAATCAAGTGTGTTGGACAACATCAGTGTTTTTCGCTGGTTCATCAGTGCCCCGGGGGAGAATTCTGAGGTCTTAACCTGCAGTTTGGCCAGAGCTGTTCCACTTTTTCCATCTCTTCTTTATATTGAGATTCGATATGAAATCTACCTTGAACAATAAATTGTCATTGCTTATATATAAAGTTAAAGAGCCACTGCATAAGGTGATCTATAATGCTTTAATTGTTAAAATGCATGGGTCTAAGGTCAAAATTCTCATAGTTGAAGTTTAGAAATATACTAAATATACCAAAAAATTGGAATGGTTGAGAAACAAATTGAAACAAATTCAGATTTCATTGAATTACTCTACTCCCCCACTGAAGGTTGTAATAGGAAATGACCAGTTAAGGGATATTTCACACCCTGTATCCCTTATTGTCTTCTTTCTAATGAGAATTTAGAGAACCTAATATATCCCAGAACTTGCATAGGGGATCAGGGATTTAGGAGTGAGCAAACTGATGAAATCTCTGCTCTTAAAACTCATAGCCTACTTAGGAAGAAAGACAGTAAACAAATAAATCAAGGTTTACAAACTATGAAAGTATGAATGTTAGAAGCTAAAGTGAAGAGAACACGGTGGGTAGGGGCTTGGCTGCTTATGTGAGACTGCAGGGGAAGGCCTTTAAGGAGATAGGCTACCTGCAAATACCCACGCCATGCAAATAACCAGGCCTGCAGTTCTATCATCCCATGACTATGGCCTTCATGCAGCTTACTGTGGCCTTCATTTAGCTTATCTCCTCCCTTGACCTTGGCCTAGATCTGGTCAGCTGTAGTTACCTGCCTTTTCTAATAAGCATAGGTAGGAGGACGAGGCAGGTCCAGGGATGAAACAGATGACCAGAGGTCTCTGTTTTTTAAAGTAAACTGCCCAAACTGGTGCTTTTCAAGAGCAATTAGCCAATTGACCCTTGAGTTATTTTGTTTTTTCTATAGATTAGACACTCTCAATAGAAAAACAACTTTTAATTTCCTGGTTTTAAATATTATAATACTTTTTGGGTAAGCAATCTGTTTATCTGATTCAAAGCCCACAAAGCATAAAAATATAGTGAGTGGTTGGACTCTGAGACTGGCCTCGAGCCTTTAAATCCTAGTAGTTGTCACATATTAGTTGTGTGACCCCTGGCAAATTATTTAAGAACTTTGTGTCTTAGTGTCCTCAGCTATAACACACAAACATACACATACAACACACAAACAGTGCTTCCCCCTGGTGGTGTTGTGAGGCCTGAATGTAAAGACTTAGTACAGTACCAGCATACGGTAAGTAGTAAATGAATGGAGTTGAACAACAGGAAGCCAGGAAGAGTCCTAGGCTGCACACAACCATGCCTCTTATCCCCTTCTAATGACAGAAACTGGAAACTTGAGCTCATTATTTTTCTTTGACTTACCAAGAACAAATGGAAAGGGACCACGCCTATGGTGCATCTTACAAGGGTACATGTGAAATTTACTAGGTGGAGAATATAAATGTCTTAACACAATAACTAAGAAAATGCTGTGAAGGCTATGTTGACCAGTTTGATGAAAGCATTTCAAATTGTATGTAAAACCAGCACACTGTACCCCATGATTATTGCATTAATGTTCACAGCTATGATTTAATTTAAAAAAGTGACTAATAAGCATCAAGAGGAACATTTTCATTGGGAAATTAATTTTTATTTTTTAAGTTTCAGCTTATGACAAGCTTACATCAATTCCTTTATGAAATCTATGGCTTCAGCTGATTTTGCAGTTTTGACCCAAATGTTCTCCTGTTATGAAGTCAATGCCAAAAACAAAACCAAACAAATAAACAAAAAAACCCAACTAGACACACATACACTTCAGAAAGTTTAAAAGCTTCATCTTTATCTTCCCAAACTTGAATCAGAATTGGGACTAATGCCGTATAACTGATGACTCCATGTCTCTGCCTACTTCTCTGTAGCTCTTCTCCTGCCTCCTCTAAACCATTGGCCACAGAATGGAACTAGCCGGATAAACAGGGAGCAACAGTTCCAGTGGGGACTTGTGTTCCCTTTCTGTGCTTTTTACGTTCCCCTGTGCCTCTGAGGTCACCATGTTTCTCACTAAGCTCAGCCTGGGAGCCAATTTGGGAAAACCCGGCCCTCGACATCAGACAAGCTTGGGTAACATCGCATTCTTACCCTTAACTTGGTATTCCATTTAGATCACTTGTGTTCTTTAGTTTTAATTTTTCAAATGTCTAAAATGGAAATTGTAGCCTTTTCCTCGCAACGTTAGTGTATTAGATGAGCAGTATAGTACTAGCGGCTAACATGATAATCCTAAGTAGTATCTCCTGTGTCCTGTCACTTTATAACAGAAAGGCACCCTTGGGCCACTTATCTCCCTCTCAGTTTCCTCCACAGAACTGAGATAACAAAGGCATCAATGCTACCCGACATTTAACACCTATTCACCTATAGTGGATCATGCTTTATTCTAGGCTCTTAAAAGTCTGTAGGATTATATGAGATGATACAGAAGAGGGACCAATTATATTATAGTGACCACGTCCCAGCTCACTCTCTCCTAAGGATCTTCTACATCCCCTAACCTTGCCAAGCTCCCTGTAAATGAAGGCTACCCTGCTTCACCACCTGACTTCCTTTGACCAGTGGGCAATGGACATGAGCAGGTGTGCTGTGTACCAGGCTTCCCAGCCCAAATTTTAAGTGTGCTTTGTTTTTCCCATTCTATGACTTGAGAATAGATTGTTTTAAATAGGGACTTGGTCTTTCCACCATGGTTGTACAGAGGGACAGGACATATAAAACAGAGATACATAGATTGAAGCTACTAGAATTATACAGAGCCGTGAATAAAAAAATACCTACCTTATTGTTCTATGCCACCCTGCACACTTGATAGCAAGAAATAAATGTTTGTGGGTATAAGCCGGAGACTCACTTTCAACAAAAATATAACATAGTATCCAGCGCATAGTAGTACTGAATATTTCCCAAGTAATGATAATAATAAACTAAACAGTGTAACAGAAGTATATACAACACCTAAGGAGGTGGACATCCCTCTATCTGCCCAGCCATCCAACAAATATTTATTGAGTGCTACCAGGTGCCAGACTTTAGCTTCTGAATCCATGGCAGTGAGCAGGTAATACACCTGCTCTCATGTAACGAAATTGGAAATTTGATCGTAAGATTGACAAGCATTGTGAAGAAAAAGAACATAGGGAAGAGAGACAGAAAATGCCAGATAAGAAAGAGGCCATGGGTGTCACATGCAGAGAGGCCTTCATGTAAGAAATTTGGGGCAGAGGGCAAAAGGAAGTAAGGGAGGGAGGCAGGTGAACCTCGAGGGGAAGTACATCTCAGGAGGAGGGAAAAGCCCTGACCCTAATTTGGCTGCAGTACTCAAGAGTGAGCTAAGAAGACTTTGTAGTCAGGAAAATTGACTGAAAACCACTTTGGTGGACAGTGACATCAGGAGGTATGCAGGGACCAGCCATGTATTCCTTGGAAGCTATTAGAACAAGTTCAAGTCTCACCTCTGATGAGAAACGAAGTCACAAGGAAACTCTGACCATAGAGTAATAATATGATCTTATCTGTGTTTGAAAAGGACCCCATGAGCCGCTGTTTAGAGGATGGGAACTCAGTCTCCACTCGAGGGAAAGAAGCAGAGAGATCATTTAAAAATACAATGGCAGCACTATGCAGAGACAATGGTGGCCTAGACCAAGGGGCAAGTGGTGAGAGTGAAGAGAAGTAGTGGGTTCTGGATAGAGTTGGAGCTAATGGCTGACCGGATTTGTTAATATAGAATGAGCAAGTAAAAATGAACATTTTTATTTTTATTTTATTTGGTCATTTGCCAACATAGGAAAGAGAGGAGGAGGGGCAAGTGGTAATCAGGGCTTTTCTCTTAGAGACCGGGAGGTGCAGGGAAACTTGCTCACTTCTGACACCTTCTTGCTGGCCTTTGAATGAGAGATTTGGCTGTCTGCAAAGTACCATGAAAATCACTACACAGAGCAGTGAAGGTCGCCAATTCCACTAGGATGGTGAGGGGAGAGCTGTGTCAGAGTCACAACTAAAAAGATTGGAATCCAGCCCCTTGATTAGGCGATGGACTAGACTATATTTGTTTTAGGTAATTTTCCCTTGCTGTCCTTAAAAGACATCTTACACATTCAGGTTGAGCTGCTAAGTAAGTCTGGAGTTTGGGGGAAAGATAAGGGATACAGATATGAACCTAGGAAACATGCATTTTCATATTTTAATAAATAGAAATCTATAATATGGAAAGGAGCTGGCTGGCAACAATCCTTAGGAATATTTAAAGTCTAGCCCAAGAGTAAAATATCACTAAAGGTAATTGGCAGGTTAATGGTGTCTTATGTCTTACAAGGCAACCAGTTTGGTTGTTGTAACCCATTAAATATAACAGAAGTTCAGTTTAACTTTAGACATGACTCCCTAGCATAGACATAACTGATCTAAACCTCTTGCCTATAATCCCCAAAACTTTAGTTACTTACAAAGATTGATGGCAATCTTTTCTAGGGTCTGTAGATTTGAGAAGCAGCATAAAAGTTGAGGCTATTTTGGAATATTTATGCAAATGAAATATCGATTTCCTTGGCAGTTTTCCCCAAGTAAAAGGGTTTGCGAGGCCTCACATAGGGAAATGTTCTCTCTTACCAGGGTAGAGTGTGCAGTCCATGAACGACAGGTCATCAATTGCAATATCTCCCGTGAAGCCATCTCCCACAGAAGCCTCCACCAGTATCTAAAACATATACAAAATGTTAAGAAATTTGTGGACACGGTGAAGGAAACTAAGTTAGGGAACCTTGCATTTGAAAAGGAATTCATAATTCACCCCAAGATGACCTCTTTTGAACCCTTAAAATACCATTTTGCAAGAGTCTCCCTAAGCAGCCGTCTTACCTCACCTGGAACATGTCCAGAAACAGGAAGCTCTGTCCCTTCCTGGCCCAATATACCCAAGACCTCATTTTGTTTCTGGCAGGTTTTAATTTTTCTTTTATTTCAATCTATCAGATTAACATCTTTAGCCCTATAAGTTCCAGCCGTTAGTTCTAGATTTGCCCTACTTTCTTCTAATCCTCTAAGTATTTAAAGGCAAATTATTATCCTCAGTTTCCACCTTTACCCTTTACCCAGCGGATCATCCATTTCTCAGGTTAAATCTCCTCAGGCTTCTAGAAACCCAATTTGCTACCAGAGTCTCTTGCTAGCGTGTACATTTTTCCAAGCTTTAACATTTTTCTCACACCCAGACCTTATTCCGTAGCACTTTATGAGATTGGCTAATTGTTATTAGTTCTCCTTCAGAGGCACATTAATCAGAGAGAACTCAGACGACATCTGTGGTGTTACGGGAGCTGCGATTTCACCAGCACTTCAGTAAAATACGCAATACTGACAAACCTCTATAGTATATGGCAGCCCGTGATTAGGGATGAGATGTACTGTAATAGAATTAATCGTGATGAATTATTTTAATACTTATGCAAATATGTTGCGTACTTACCAGGAATCCTACCATAACTTAATAATAAGGAACTTCAAGCAAACTCAAACTTTTAACAAGTACTTATTTTTCCATTATTACATGAACATATGTTTCCATTTCATTTTTCCTCACACGTACGATATGTGGGAGTTGAAATCTTAGTTTTTCAAATTCTTTTTTTTTTTTTTTTGAGACAGAGCCTCAAGCTGTCCCCCTGGGTAGAGTGCCGTGGCGTCACGCTCACAGCAACCTCCAACTCCTGGACTAAAGAGAGTCTCCTGCCTCTGCCTCCCAAGTAGCTGGGACCACAGGCGCCCGCCACAACGCCCGGCTATTTTTTGGTTGCAGCCATATTGTTGTTTGGTGGCCCGGGCTGGATTCGAACCCACCACCTTAGGTGTACGTGGCTGGCACCTTAGCCACTTGAGCCACAGGTGCCAAGCCTTATTTTTAAAATTCTATCCTCCATTATGTTATCGCATACTTTATTTACTGATGTTCTCCTTGGAAGAGAGTGTTGTTTTTGTTTTTGCAGGGTTTTTTCTGTTTGTTTGTTTTTGGCTGGGGCTGAGTTTGAACCCGCCACCTCCAGCATATGGGGCTGGTGCCCCACTCCTTTGAGCCACAGGCACCGCCTGGAGGAGAATGTTTTAAAGGGTCAAACTGAAGAGCTCAAACCTCCTGATACCTTCCTCCAATGTTCCAGTCAGGAACATTCGAGGACTACCAAGATTTTCTCCCTAATTTGTCACTAAAGAAATTAATCAAGAGTAGAAAAGTTTGTGCATCTGACTAGTAGGCAAATACTGATATTGCGGCCTGATATTACCTGCATGACATTTAACAGTATTATGCAGTTATGTGTCCTGATGCATTACAATGAGTCCCTCCAAATAGAAAGTCCCACCTTTTCCCACCATCAGGATTAAAAGACACGTTACAACAGAAAACCAACATGTAGAAAGGATGTTTCGCACAAAATCACACACTTACTCTCCATAAACAAAAATCAGAATTGGGCAGAACATGAGAAAATATCTTTTGTTTTATTTTTAAAAAGACTACAGTTGGGTGAACAGTGGGAAAGAAAAAAAGCATAAGCCAAGACAGATCAGTTAGCAACAGACGAGCTAAACCAGAATACGTATATCCCAGTGCAATACAACATCAGGCAAGCTGACAAACAGCTCATAAGAAAGTGCAAAAAGGAGGAAAAGCTAAGACAAATAAGAATGAAAGACCATTGAGTTGGCCACACTGATCATGATTATCATTAATTTATTAATGAGAAGGAATAGGAAATTGCTATCAGAAAAATATTTGTGAGCTCACTCTGGGGATGTATACATGTATACACTCTGGGGATGTATACACATAGCTCTATACTAGCATATGGGTTCAGTTATTCAAAATATTTCTATGTTTTACCTTTATATAGTCAATTAGCCATTTATTAAAATTATAGACAAAATTCTCTAATTCACAGTGGGCTGCACAGGTAAGCAACCCTTCTATTAGAGTCTACTGCATATTACACGGAAGGATTTTGATATTGCTTCTATCAGCATTCAACACCAATTTGAAGACAGAAATGATCCAAGACAAAAGACAGTTGTGTCTTGCTCTATGCACAATTTATTTATATCTAAAATATCATTAATTTCACTAACCCTCCAAACGTCAGAATCCTGGAAAATTAATGAACAATAGTTTCAAGTTGAAATAACAAAACTGTCAATTTTTATGTATACATTTGATCTCAGTATCCTCTGAATATTTAAACCAACCATATTTCCTATTTTACCCATTTATTTTTATTTCAAAGTATTAAAGGGATAAATATCTTTTTTAACATGGATAGCTTTTATAATGATTAAGTCAGGGCTACTAGTGAGCCCATCAAAGGAACAGTGTTTATTGTATCTGATACACAAGTTTCAACCTGGTTTCCTTCCTCCTCTCATTTCTTGATTTCCAATGATCACTACATTTCTCTATGCCCATTAATTAGAGATTGCAAGTGGAGTTTGTCCATTCCTGAGATACTTCAGGATAATCATCTCCAGTTCCATCCAGATTGCTACAGAATACCTTATTTCATTCCTTTTTATGGCTAAGTAGTACTTCATGGTACTACTTATGGTTTATATATACAGTACACACATATATAAACATTTTGTTAATCCACTAGTGAATTGATGGGTACTTGCATTGATTCCACATTTTTTAAGATTATGAATTTTGCTGCAATAAATATTTGAGTGCACGTGTCTTTTTGATGAAATGACTTCTTTTCCTTGTGGTAGATACCCATTACTGGGGTTGCTGGGTTAAATGGTAAGTCTATGTTTATTTATTTGAGGAATCTCCATACTGTTTTCCATAGAGGTTATATTAATTTGCAATTCCATCAGCAGTATATAAGCATTCTTTTATCTCTGTATTCACACCAGTAATATAAAGTTTCCCTATTCAGGGCTGGACAAGGACCCTCATTTTCCAAGTCTAAGCAAACAGGCTTTTTCTCTGCAAATTGCATTATTTGATGGAAAATCAGTTTTCCAGGATTCCATGTAATCTAAGCCCCTTCTGGAGTGTACTTCCTACTGCCTCCCCCCACCCACCCCAGCTGAAGGAACTATATTAATTTGTTAATACCCTTATTCAGTCACTAAGCAACATTAAAGTCTGTTAAGTCCTGGAAGATGAAATTCTCCAACAGTTTAAAACTCCTAGAGGAAAGACTCACATAGGGACCTCCCACCTTGGTCTCCCTGCTCTGCCAAGGGCTCTGAGGTTTTTCCTTTTCTCCCTATTTCTATCTTAATAAATTCTATCTTATCACTGCTCTCTGTGGTCCAGGGGTTTATTCTTCAAATCTCTGAGACCAAGGACCTACAGCAGAAAGAAATTCTGCCAACACCAGCATCTATTGTTTTTTTGACTTTTTAATGATAACCATTCTGATAGGAGTAAGGGGATAGCTCACTGTGGTTTTAATTTGCATTTCTCTGATGGTTAATGATGCTGAGGACGTCTGCACCTGTTTGTTAGCCATCTTTGCGTCTTCTTTTGAAAAGAAATCTGTTCATATCTTTTGGGGTTGTTCATTTTCCCCTTGCTGATTTGCTTGAAGTCTTTGCAGATTCTAGATATTAGCCCAATATACACTACATAGTTTGTGATTTTTTTCTCCAATTGTGCAGGTTGTCTATTTACTCTGATGATTATTTTCTTTGTTGTATAGAAGATTTTTAATTTCATAAAGTTCCATTCATTTATGTTTATGGCTATTATAATTGCCGTTGGTGTCATAATTATAAATTCTTTTATGTAGGCTGTTGTCTAGAATAGCTTTTCCTACATTTTCTTTGAGAATGTGTATGAGTCCATGTATTGAATTTAAGTTTCTTATTCATCTTGAATTAATTTTAGTATATGATGAGAGATAAGGGTCTTGGTATATTCTCCTACATGTGGTTATCCAGTTTTCTCAGGGCCATTTATTGAATAAAGTTTCCTTTCCCCAGTGTGTGCTGTTGTCTGTTTCATTGTAGATTATTTGTTTGTAGGCAGAGGATTTTATATCTGGGTTCTCTGTATTGTTTCACGTGTCCAGGTCTCTACTTTTATGCCAGGACCACGAGATTTTCTCTTAACAAAGCATATCTCAACAACAAAGTCATAGATGTTGACGTTCACCTCTTCTTTTGTCCTATATTCAATCTTACAAAAAGCTTTGTCTGGTATTTAATTTAGTATTGCAAGAAGCTTTGTAAATTATCCTAAGAAACTATTCCTAAGAAAATGATCATAAAAAAAGAACAAATCCAAATGCTCTTTTATTCTGGAGAAGTACTTTCATCGCTGGTGGTTTTTTCCCCCAAATTCACAAAAGGATATTAAAACAAAAACATTAAACATTATATCCAAGATAGTACTGGCATTCTGGAAATTAGGGAAGTCAAGGTTTACTCCTAAGCTCCATTGGCAACCTCACTGAATGACTTAAAGGGCAATTGGAAATCCAGTTACTTTAAATGCCCTGCCTTAACTATAGAGGCCAAATCTACTTACATTAGAACTATCACTGGCTTGGAAATTTTATGAAGTAAACCAGCTCTTCTAAGTTATTCTTTTCATGGGTTGCTGCATGCTCCAAATAAAGATGAAGTGGCCTTGTCAACTACTTTGGAACTTTTAGGCTTAAACATTATTAATAAGGCTCTAGAGACTTGCCTGAACTCATCCTTCTATATATTTAGAAACAGAATTATGGAACAAAAATTGTAAATGATATAGAAATGACTGTCGTCACACACACCCTCCCCTTTTAGGCCTTATTAACGCATAAGAAAAATGAAATTAATTCAATCTGCCACTTACTTTCCATTTAGCCACCATGTATTTGGAAACGAATATAAAATTCCAACGTGATATGTCAACTTTTAATATAATGTACTTTTAGAAAGACATTTTGTTACAAATTTATAAAAAGAACATGTGTGGAGCAATGCATGAACTCCAGTGCATTTCTAGTGGGAATCCAGATAGTATAGCCAAATCAACTACTATGATACAACTGATTTGACAGGTTCGTATGCAATTTAAAGTATTCCCCCATACACTGTAGAAATCCCATGTGTTTGCCCAAGAGAGTGAAGATCAGTCTAAACAAAAACTCTTCTGCAAAGTCTATATAAGGTTAACTTGTAATCTCCCAAATCTGGAAACAACCCAAATATTGCTCAACTGGTAACTGGACAAGCAAACTGCAGCACATCTAGACAATGGGATATCACTCAGCTGATAAAAAGAAACCAACTAATGATGTTGGCAACCATACCTGTGACTCTCAACCTATCCTCAGTGAAAGAAGCCAGACTCCAAAGGCTGTCTCCTTTCTCAATTCATTTAAGTAACAAACTAAAAAAGTCAGAACTATAGGAAGAGAAATCTGGTTTGTCTTAGCAGGGCTGGAGATGAAAGGAATTGATTACAGAGGGAAATGGAAGATGGCGTGGAGGGGATGACAGACACATTCTCTATCTTGGTTGTGATGGTTCATTACACAATTGACCCTTGAACAACACAAATTTGAACTGCTCAGGTCCACCTATGCACATTTTTTTTTTTTTACCTATGCACATTTTTTTTAACCAAACACAAATTTGAAATCACAGTATAAGCAGGGTGCAACATCTGTGTATACCAGAGGACTAGCTTTTCAAGTATGCCAGCTGGCAAGGTAGAAGCTGATTGTGTGATAACTGGTTATACATAGGTGGCCCTGAAGCCAATCTCCTGCATATTCCAAATGAATATATTATTTGTTGCAATTCATAGAACTGCTCACCTAAACAGGATGAAATTTACTGATGTAAATTTAACCTCAATGAACAAATAAAAAGAATTTTTTCTATAACTATTACCATAAATCATCACTATCTCAACTATTATTTTCACATTTTTTCACAATGGCTAGTTCAGTACATCTCATTTTATAACTAGGGCATACGGATCTCAAGTATCTAAATTTACTTTGCAATTCAAATACGAAAAATTCTTCACATACTATCCTCTAAAAATTTTCCAGAAAACAACTATTTAGGGATTTCTTTGTATTTCTTAATGATGTCCACTTATTATTCATTTGGTTTTCCTATAATTATAAACATGGAAAAAAAGATCAAAAGGCATCGTATGAAACACTCTTTTTACATCTTTTTATACTTAGCTAAAAGCTTAAATAAATTCCTATAAATATGTTCGGACAACTATCTAATATTTTACCATGTAACTTACTCTTACTGGGGCTTTTAGAAAGTCATGTTAGAATCTCACACTTTCTAGGTCAATATTTATTTGTTGAATTCAACATAAGATTGTTTTTAACTGTCTCTGCAGTTGATTCCATACCCTGAAACCAATCTCTAGGACATAAAACTCAGTTTTGTTCTGACAAATTTCATGTTCCTAACTCTTTCTCTGGCCCTATCCCACAAAGAAAAAAAAAAAAAAACAGTGAAGAATAATTTCAAATTATTATGCCAGACATAGAAAACTCATTTATTATGAAACAAGGAATATAAAAACCATATTTAAACCGTACAAGAAACTAGGCAGAAAGAAAGATAATAAAAACAAAATAGTGGTAATAACAGAAACAAAATAAAATGCTAAAACCTGAGGCAGATAAGTAGGCCAAGTAGTACAAGGGGATTACTTGAAAGAAAAAAAAATCTGACATCTTAGTTCCCATTTTTGAGAAAAAAATCACAGCAGAATTTCCTTGAATCTTGTAGCATTGTATTACATTTCTTCTTAGCTAACATCTGACTTTATAATCTATGGCTTGCTAAGAATCGATTCAGGAAAGAAATAGGACTTCCTACTTAGGAATCATGCCGACTGTTTCCATGGTTATCAAGAACAAACTTCATCCTCATCCTTGACTATCTCACCATCTAAGATAAAGAATACTAACCCCTGGGTTGAACCCACCTCACAGGAGTTTAGTTGAACCCAAACAGCACTCTCAAGAAATATAGATGGCCAACCTTTTAAATTTAGAGTATTTGACAAAAAGATATTGCTCCTCCTTTGTTGCTGTCCCAGTCCTCCCTGTGACATGGAAGCTGTCATTGTCATTTATTATTTTATACCTAACCTACTTCTGTCAACCCACGTCCTTTGCCTGGTGCCCACAGACGTTTGGGTTTGTAACACCTTGAGCACGTTAGGCCAGAAACAGTGATGTGTCTGAGATTTCACTCTCCTTGACAGCTCATCTGCCTCTGTTTCAAAACCACATTCTGGCAGCAAACAATGGAGCTCTGATTTAGAAGCACAGAAAATAGCAACAGCCAGAGACGTGCCTTCCACAAGCTCCCCAGTGCCCACAGGCAACATGAGCAGGGTCAGGTGTTCACCTGCAAGTGCAGTGGTCACATCTCAGGAAAGGAAACAGAAATTGGAAGAGTCTAGCACATCTGCTCACTTTCTCCTCCAGAGAGAGAGAGAAGCAGTGCTTAACTCTGGGATGTAAGCAAATGTCTCAGAGCAAAAGCCATTCAAATATGCCATTTACTCAGAAGCTGAACTGTAAAGAACACAAGAAATCCAGGGAGAACTGTCTCCCAACAGTGTATTTGGATAGTATTACATTGCCCAGATATTTAATTTGTGGAAGCACCATGACCCTTTAATCCTTTCCTAATGTTTCTGTAAATTGAAATATTTACAGCAAATACCCCTTATAAAGTATCTCCTATATACCATTCTGAATGGGGGCACCTCCTTGGTCAGAGTCTTTCAGAATTGGCCACCCACCTAACTCTTGCCCACAAAATCTTTTTTCATCAAGGCTTTTGCTGTGTTGAGGGCAGAGAATGAAAGAAAAAAAAAAGAGAAAGAAAAAAGAAAGAAGGACAGGGATGTGGCTAAGGAAATAGGGTTGTTCAAAACCTCAGGCATGTTTATTTATATAGAATTCTTTTTGATACTCTTAAATGAAAGAGAGTACACCACACGCGCATGCACACACACACACACACACACACACTATCATCATCAATGTGGTCTCTAAGCACCCAGGTCCTATGAGATTTGATTTGCCTTCTGCTGTTTTCATGTTCACAGACCATGCCGTTTATTTCAGCTACTTTTTTTTCCCTGTCCTTTTAGATATATATAAATGGCCAAAATTTGGACAAGATTTTGTTTTTCTGCTTTGGTTTTTTGCCTCCAGTATGTAATAGTGCCATTCTGGAACTTGCCCACAAGTGGATTTCAAAAGGGATGGGTGTTGATCAATTAGAAACTAATTTGCTACTTGAAACTCAGCAAACTCACATGCTACTTTGAAGCATCCTCTGGGGACTCATATATCCTGCAACCCATTTCACATCTAATCTATTATTTGAATGAGGACAAAGTGCTCTCAATTTCTCTAGACCTAAGAATTTATACGGAACCTATCTGTCTGGAGGATATAAAGAAAGATCTAATTGAAAAAGCCTGGTCAATATTAGAAAAATAAAGAAGGTTTAGAACTACTGATTAAAAAGTTCAGAAAGCTATGAATTTATTATGTAAAAAATGATGTAAGTATAATATGACTTAAACAGAATACAATGTAATACTATCTAAAAGACTGGCTCACACCTGCCAAAACTAAATTCATGCTTAGGAAGGAAACTTCTAAAATTTTCAAATGTTATCTTTTTCAGTCAACACACTATTTTATCTTTCATACACTTAGATGCATTTAATGAAAAGGGGATAGGACCCTAGTTTAGAATTTTAATATACAAGTCGTTTTACTAAACACATCACACGCCCCCCACTCTCTTTATGAAAGGAGAAACCAATTATACTCCTGTTTCTATGTGGCAACTAAAAAAATGAACCATACCTAAATTAAAAAAAAAAAAGATAGATTTAAACCCTAAGCAGCCCACAGTTGTCTCTATGCTTTAGTTAATTGTGCCATAATACCCACTCATTGGTTATTGGGAGTTAAAAGTTCCCTTTTGACATCTCAGCTTACATGGCATTTCCTCAGAGAAGGCTTCGTTGATCACTCGAGCTGAAGTTACATTTTTATACAGATCTCTTACAGTTCTGCAAGACTTGTAAGGACAAGCTGCATGAGGGTCGCTGAGGGACACACAGCTTAGTATACACAGCACCTATCACAACAACTAGCACATTACATATTTAAGGAAAAAAATCAAATTTCCATTTTTAACTAAAACCATGGGAGTTACTCTTGATGCAGAATCCTATCCCATTTGGGGTGGGGAACCTATGGCCTCAAGGCCACATGTGGCCCTCCAAATCCCCAAGTGTAGCCCCTCAACCTAATCCAACTTTCACCTTACAAATCATGCTATTAAAAGGATTTGTTCTATAAAATTGGAATTCAGGCTCAGCGCTTGTAGTTCAGGTGGCTAGGACGCCAGCCACATTCACCGGAGCTGACAGCTTCAATTCAGCCCGGGCCAAAAAAATAGCTGGGTGTTGTGGCAGGTGCCTATAGTCCCAGCTACTTGGGACACCGAGGCAAGAGAATCTCCTCAAGCCCAGGAGTTGGAGGTTGCTGTGAGCTGTGATGCCACAGCACTCTACCCAGGGTGACAGCCTGAGACACTGTCTCAAAAAAGAAAAAAAAAAAAATTGGATTCAGTCAAAAGGCCAAACTCAAAGATCCAGAAGGCCCCATGCAGCCCCAAGGCTGTGGTTCCCACCCCTGAGCAGGGCAGGTGGTCCTGCTCCTTTTTGTTACACAGCTAACCTTTGCTTTTTCCTCCTTTCACATAGCTCTGTTCACAGATTCTACCTGTATTTACATGGTTTTGCCATGTTCTCCCTCCTTTCCCATTTCTAAATTTACTTATGCCTGCATTTCCAGATTTTTGCTGTTGCTCAAACATGACTTTTTATCTGGAGTGATATAAATTTCATCAATTAGAGGCATATATATACACACACACACACACATATATACATATAAACAGATACACATATGTTAGCACTATGAGTTGCAGTTTCAAATTAAAAAAAGAAAAACCTCTCATTTTGATATTGAATGGGCCATTAAAGAACATTTAGAATCCAAAGCCCTTATTTTACACTTGAATAAAAGAGAACCAGAAAGTTAAAATAACTCATCCACAGGTCCTTAGAGAGACTGATAGTAAAATGATGTCCAAAACATGTTTTAAAGGAGTCTAATTCTTGTCTGGTTTGACAAGCCAAAGGCTTTCATCAAATTTTTATTTTCATTTTTTTCCTTCTACCTTTAATAGGTTTCTAAGCATTCTTATTGATCATATAATGACCAGTAGGTGTTGAATGATAGGGAAATGCTCCCTGTATATAAATGAAAAAGTAATTTAGGCAGTTCTTTGTATTTAGGTTTTAATTCTTATTAGGAAATTGTAACATCTACTAAGCAGTTAGCCCTGTTATTATTATGACAATGTATTTTCTATATGTGTCAGAATTTGTTACATGGTATTTTAGTAATCATTTGTAATTGTACTTCAAAGTCTTAACATAGATAAGCAAGCCCTATATAGTAAATATTCCTCTAAAATGAACTCTAATTTGGATTTTAAAATATTAATTCAGTGAAAATAACAATTGATTTTGAAATTGTTACATTAAAACTTGGACTAAAGCTGCCTCTGTATTTTGAATCCCTGTGTAGCAACCTGAAATTTAACTGGTGACTATATTCTTGTAACAGTGTCAGCCAATCACAGCAGCCCAATTTCAGCCAATTACAGGCTGCCAACTGATCAGAACATGTCCACATAAGGCAAATACTTCATCACACCATGCCCAAATAAGGCAAATGTTAAACTATAACCTATCAAGCTGTTTCTGTATATCACTTCTTTTTTCTATCTAGAAATACTGCCTGCCCATGTTGCAGAGTGGAGTTCTCTGAACCTCTCCTGGTTCTGAGTACTGCCCAATTCATGAATCATTCTTTACTCAAATAAACTAAGCTAACTTTAATTTGTCTAGCTTTTTATTAAAAAAAAAAAAAACTAATGCTTTTAAAGATAGTTTGCTCTTCAAAAGGTATGGTATGCCATATGAAATGTTTCTTTAAAATACTTGCTCTTCTTGACAATTTTGTAGTTACTTTTCAAGTTGGATTTCCATGAAATATAAGACTGATTTTTATGTTATCTTTCTTATTATTTTCATAAAGAAATGCTTTAGTATCTCCTAAAGTAGCAATTGCCAAAGTAGTATTTGAGGATATTTTGTTTGTCAGCTTTAACATGATAACATAACTTAGGAAAATTTCATGCATCAAAATCCATGATTTAACAAATATTTCTGATGAGATTAAGGCTAAAATATATAACAGACCCAGACTGCAGAATGAAGGGAAGGCCATCCAGAAATATACAGAAATGTTACAGACCCTTTAATATAGTAACTAACATCTTTTTTTGTTATTGTTTTCCAGAGAAATGCATTACATAAACAAGCCCCCTTAATTGCTTGAAAAAAAATTAGAAATTTTATTATAGAAATCTAAAGTGAAATCTGCTCAGTGGTTTGTACTTGGGGAAGTCCTTATGACCCAAATGATCCTTGAATATGTACGTATTGAAGATATATTGTATTAAGTTATATAATTTCTTAATGAGATCAGTGTTAAGAGATACTTTTATAAATATACTAAAGTTTTGATCATGCTAAGGGTCATTAATTTCTTAAGTGTTTTTTGTTTGTTTTTGTCTTTGTTTTTTGATTTTTTCTTAGTTTGTGACAACATGGCACCTCATATAACCAACTACTCTTGCCTAGAAAGCTCTTTGGCTTTTCTACCAAAAAAAGTCTATTTATTTATTCCATTGACAAGAACTTTCTAGATCTTGATTTTGACCTCAGCTCTTGCCAAAATATACATTTGAATGTGACAGGATTCTTGATATCAGTCAATGTCAAAACCAAAGGACAAAAAAAAGAGAACAGCACTTTCGATACAGAACCATGTTTTCCTTTTAGGCTTTTTGATAGAGAACATCACCTTCTGTCTAATGACGGTGTCCCTCACTAATGCCTTCTCCAAACTCACCATGCATCGTATTTTTGTTATCTATTAAAAATATACATTAAATATTAACTTCTGACAGATTGGTAGATTTCTTCCCTAAGCCAAGTGGGAATTAGTTACCCAAACTTTCATTACATCCTCTGGCAGATCAGCAGGACGGTCCTTTGTCCCAGTTCCGCCTGAGGAGAATGTTTAAGCAGCCACCACCTCAGCTTCATCCGTCCTAAAATAAGCCAGACTACTTTTTTATTGTTCTGGTTCTCTGGTGTCCATTTACTGCCCCGGGCTCCTACTTAAGAGGATGAGTTAGTCTCAAGCAGTGCCTCAAACCAGAAATCCCTTTAAAGCATGAAGTCAGAAATCCCAGATCAAATTATATGTGGCATTTCCTCCTTCAGGCCCAGGCATTCCACAGCAGAAGAAAATAAGCCCCCGTGTCTCAAGCCAGCCCTTTCACAGTGTCTACCCCTGATATCTTCACCCAGGGTTCTCGTTTTCAGAGACCTAACTGGCTTTCCCAGAGATGAAACACGCAACAAAATGCCAGTTCATTCATACAAAATGAAAACCTAACCATACATGTTTGTGTCTGGACACTTAACGGGAACTGGCCATCAAATTATGGTTACCAGGAAGAGAATTCTACCTGAGCAAAATCAAGATTAGACATATGTTAGCTAAGTAGATATAGGAGAGGAAAGAATGAATGGAATACTCTAAAGCAGTGGTTCTCAACCTTCCTAATACCGCGACCCTTTAATAGAGCTCCTCATGTTGTGGTGACCCCCAATCATAAAATTATTTTCATTGCTACTTCAGAACTGTACTTTTGTCACTGTGATGAATCCTAATGTAAATGTCTGATACGCAGGATGTATTTTCATTGTCACAAAGGTTGAGAAGTGCTACAAAGAGATAACCGTGCGAGCAGAATTTTTTTTCTTCAGTAGGTCTTTGGTCTCGGGGATTTGAAGAATGAACTCATGGACCACAGATCAGTGGCTAAGACAGGATTTCATAAGACAGAAAGGAATACTGAAGGAGTAAAAAGCACCAGAGCTTCTAGCAAAGGGGAAGACCCAACTTGGAAGTCCCCTGCATGGGTCTTTTTTCTAGGGGTACATATATTAGGTCTTTGCAGTTTTTGCCTCAGCGAAGGAATTAGGGTGTGTGTTCCCCACTCAAAGTGGAACCACCCTAAACTTTTCCGGCTGCTTTGTTCATGACCTTGAAAGAGGGCACTCGGGGTGGGGGTGTGTTCCCTGTCCAGCCCTGAGTGGGGGAACCCTGTATCAGTACCAACAATTAACATAGTCAGTGGTCTACTGAGTAGAAAGAGGTAGAGTATTGCTATCCTACACTTTGTACACAAATACAAACACAGAAAAATCCTTACATCACCAAGAGTTTTTAGTAAGAGTATAAAATACCATAATTTATTGTAATTCGGCTATCTTCAATTAGCTGCGTTTAAGTTGGTGTCTTTTTAAACGCAATTTTAAAAAGAATATAGGTCCTATGATGTTATTTAGGAGATAAGCTAGAATGAGTTGTGGCATTTACTATTTGTCTCAAGGATTTTTTTTTTTTAAAGAAGTTCAGACATCAAGTAATTGTGCCACCTAATTTACACACCTTTTGATCAAAAGTTTCCCAAATTTATCTTACCATCAGAATTACTTAAAGATTTTGCTAAAAAGACAGATTTCTAAGACTCTCCTCTGGAGCTTCTAATACTGGTGCATGGAGTATAGAGATTGGAAATGTGTTAAAACAAACAAACAAACAAAGAAAACTCTCAGTGGTTAGAAATGAGGGAAATTTGACAACTACGAATCTAATCCAATGTCTGTGTTTAAAAGAATAAAGTGGATTCCCAGAAATATAAAGATATAAAGTCCTTGGTCTCATGACCGGGATAAGTAACACAGAGGGCGCCAAAAAAAGTAGACACATTTTAAGAAAGGGAAAAAAAGTATTAAACTTGCCAAAGGCGGGGGGGGGGGGCATAGGAGGTGGGTGTGACTTCTCCCCTCCTCATGGCCAGCAACTCAGCTTTAAAACTTTTCTGGGGGTCTCTTTGGACAAGAAAGGAACCATTCAGTCAGCAGAAGGGTTAAGAATTTTGTTTTAGTTTTCAGTAATGTTATTTAAATTCATCTAAGATACCATACTCACTGCTCCTCTCCTGATGGTCCCAGTTAACCATCCCATGGCGACAGGTGCAGAGAGCCATGACCTGACAAGGACAGCTGTACTTGCTCTAAATTCACACCCAAGGCTAAGACATTTTCATATATGTTAATGAAACCAGGGCATAAAACAACTACTTTACATTTTGCCTGGTGGATCATCCCCGCAATAATCAAGGCTCAAAGTCATTCTAAAATCTAAGCATACATGTTAAACAGCTTAGTTTTTGAGTTACATGTTGCCATTTACACTGGCTTCACAGAAAATGCAAGTAGCAACGGCTATTCTTTCTTTCTTTTCTTTTTCTTTGAGACAGAGCTTCAAGTTATTGTCCTGGGTAGAGTACCGTGACATCACAGCCCACAACCTCCAACTCCTGGACTCAAGCAATTCTCCTGCCTCTGCCTCCCAAGTAGCTGGGACTACAGGTGCCTGACACAACGCTCAGCTATTTTTTGGCTGCAGCCATCATCATTGTCCTTGTTTGGTAGGCCAGGTCTTGATTCAAACCTGCCAGCTCAGGTGTATGTGGCTGGCACCTTAGCCACTTGAGCCACAGGTGCCAAACCTATTTTTCTTTCTTTTTTGAAACAACATCTCCCTCTGTTTCTCAGCCTAGAGTGCTATAGCCTCAGCCTAGCTTACAACCTCAAACTCCTGGACTCAAGCAATCCTCCTGCCTCAGCCTCCCATGTAGGTGGGACTATCAGACTGCTCCAACCACACCCAGATAATTTTTCTATTATTTTTTTTAGTAGAGATGGAGTCTCCCCTTAAAAATAAATTAATAAATTAAATAAGTTATTATTTTTTCCAATCACCAAAGCAAAGTTTAAGAGCTTTGTGCTAGATTCAGGCTTAAGGCTAGAAAAATGTTAGAAATGTTTGCAGACCCTTTTTCAATTTTGTAAGAATCCCAACCAAACTTTTGAGATACAGAATATTTTTCCTACAATACATTCTTAGCTATGCTCTTTGCTAAGCTCTCCTCTTAGGTGAAGCTTATAATAAGGAAAGGAATGGGGAGAGGGGAGAGGGAGGGGAGGCACAGGGGAAGGGTGGGTGGAGGGAGGGTGATTGGTGGGATCACGCCTATGGTTCATCCTATAAGGGTACATGTGAATCTCTCTAAATGTAGACTATAAATGTCTTAACACAATAACTGAGAAAGACATGAAGGCTTAACCAGTTGGATGAAAGTATTTCAAATTGTATATAAAAACAGCACACTGTACCCCATGATAGTATTAATGTACACTGCTATGATTTAATTTAAAAAAAGATTTGGAAATATTTGAGGGATTATAGCTTAATCTATAAAGACAAATATTCTATATAGCAACCTTCATTTTTATGTGATTTTGATGGCATTATAGGTTTTGGAGACATAAATGGAATATAAAATTATTTTTCCTAATTTGGATCAAAATATAGTATTTTATCTGAGAAGTTAACTCAGGAAAAAAGAATGAGGGACAGAGGAACAGAACAGTGAAGGAAGAGAGGCTGATTGCAAAGATGTCTTAGCAAGTTGGTTATTGCTGTTTGGGAACCTAAGGAGTCCTAAGCAGAAATCTAAGAATTGTTGCTTGGAGAGGAGCAAAGGGCTTCACCTCTGATTGGTCATGGGTGGCCCCAAGGGCATCAACTCCCTCATGTTTCTAGTCTCCATCTGAATGAATATCCCACCTGCTCTAGTGAGAGGAATATGAATTACAGGCCAGACCAGGCCAGTGCTGTCTCATCACACCTGCTCTGCCTGGTCAGAGACTGAATCAAATGTCCCTCCCCTTGTATTGTAATTTTTGCTTATATTTCTCTATCCCATGTTGGCTTCTTTAAATACACACTCCTTGAAAACAAAGTTCATCTTCCCTTCGTATTCCCATCATGGGATACTAGGATCTAGTATCCATGGACATATGATTATATTCATGTCAACAGCCATTAATTAACACTTATTTTTAACCCATAAGCTCCCTGTGAATGAAGCAAAAATTTGCAGAGGGAGTTATATTAATCAGTTCTCTTTCATTGTTTATGTTCATTTATTTGGGGGCAATTAATTCATTGTTTACTTCTGGAAAATCAATACTTTTTGTTGAAACCAGAAAGGGCTCTCTCTAAAATATATACAGGCAGAGTTGTTGATCTCTAAAATTCAGAACTGATCTAAAATTTAATCATAAAACATAAACTGTAAGCTTAAATGCTATTTGGGAGCTCAAGAAATCATTAGAATTCATGGCAGCATATGTTAAGAGAGGTTTATTAAAATATGATAAAAGTTATTTCAGTTTTTGTGACCCTTACAACTAAGAATAGTAGAATTCAATCGATTGCGAATTTAAAAGACAATTTGGAGAAGTCTGTAATTGGAAGCAATCTATACATCATTTTATTATTCTGTTGAGGAATCAGGTCATCCAAAGATTAAGTAACATCTATGAAGTTACTAGATCCCTTAGTGGAAACTTCATACTTTAGAATCCCAGGAATTCTCACCCCTGCCTTGATGTTATTTCCACTATATTATGTTGTTTCCTGTGATTTTAAAAGTTAAAAAGGTACCTTTGCTTCAGACATAGAGCTCCAAATTTCAAACTCAGCATAAGTAAAATTATCATTTTGAACTCTGGATTCACATTGTAAAGCGTAACAACTCGGGTCTACTACTCTTTGTTTTATATTACTTTCATTTTCTTATTTTTTAGAATTTATACAAATTATATAAATATTGTATGTTCAATTTTTATTTTGACATGATTTTACACTGATAAAGATTTTTAAAAAGGATAACATGTCCCCTCGTGCCCCTTACCCTACTTCACCCTAATACTAACATTTTTACAGAACAATCCTCCTTTTCTCCATGAGGAAGAGAACTCTCTGAATTTAGAGAAGAATATAAAAAGATAATGTATATAAAAAAAATAGACCCTGGCACACAGAAATTGTTAAATAAACATTAACCAGGGTTCGTTATTTTTAGTCGACATGAAAAATGTTGGTAGAAGTAGAGGCTAAAAGGAAAAAAGAACATCGAATTCCAGGATCTGACTTTGGGCTTCTGTGACTATTCAGGGTCATGTCCAGAACATAATGAAAACCTGGCTCAGACCAGGTTTCATGGAAAACAGATTTCAGTTAGGGTTTGGGATACAGAACGTTTGCTGGGTTCCACCTGGGAAGCAACTCTGTGAGGGAGAGAAAGAGGAGACTGGATGGAAGGAGAAGGTGAGCTCAGACACAATCAACAGCAGGTCCCCTCCGCACATCGCACTTCAGACCTCAGGCAGGTGGGGAGGGACACGCAGCAGGATCCACGACCAACTATTCATGAGACGCTTGCTGCTGCGTGCAGAGCTAACTCAGGACCAGTGAATCAAAACTACATAATTAGGCTCAGCGCCCACACAGCAGTACTTATGCTGCTGGCCATATACACCGAGGCTGGCAGGTTCAAACCCAGCCCACGCCTGCCAAACAACAATGACAACTGAAACAAAAAAATAGCTGGGCGTTGTGATAGGTGCTTGTAGTCCCAGCTACTGAAGAGGGAGCAGCAAGAGAATCGCTTAAGTCCAAGAGTTTGAGGTTGCTGTGAGCTGTGATGCTATGGCACTCTATGGAGGGCAACATAGTGAGACTCTCTCAAAACAAACAAAAAACTACATAATTTATTTTTGTTAGGCAGCAGAGACTAAAGAGAGTAAAATAAGATGGATATATTATCGCTCAAAGTTTGTAAAGCATTTGGCTTTGCCAGGATTCCTTACAACCCATCCTTTCCTTTTCTAATTTTAGGCTCTGCACGTCCACATTTAAAGGAAGCAGGGAGTGAAAATATCATTGCATTCTTCACCATCCTATGCAGAAAGTATTAAGCCTTTCACCGTTAAGAATGGTGTGAGCTACAGATTGTTTTATACACACGTGTAACAGTTCGTAATGGTCTCTGCTGTTCTTAGCTTGCTGAGACTTTTTATTATAAAAGAGTGTTGCATTTTGTAAATTCCTTTTTTGCATCTATTTAAATAATCGCATGATTTTTCTCCTGTCTTCTATTAACATGGCAGATTATCAAGTTCTTAGACCTAGCTTGCATTACTGAGATAAACCCATTTGGCTATATTGAATTAACGTATGAGTATATATTGTACTAGATGTAATTTGATAATGTTGCAGTCAAGTTCATAGTGGATAGCAGTCTGCCATTCTGGAGTTGCAGCAACTCTATTTGGTTTAGGTATGAGAATAACCCACATAAAACACATACCTCTATCATTAGTAGTTGACTGACCAGGGAAGACGCTAAGAGGTATACAGGAAGATGTAATTACCTATGGCAGCCAAGATATAGGCACCAGAATAAAGCAAGAATAAACCTTCAAATGTGGTAGACCCTCTGTAAGTCAACCACCCAAGGCACTGTAACAAACTGCTCAACATACAGAGGTGGTCTGCATAAGGAGTTAGGCCACACACGTGGTGCATGTCTGGCTATGAAAATCATGACAGCTTAAGGAGGTGACCTTCAAGGTAGAGAGGTGGTCAGCCATGGAGGTTCTCTGTACAATGAAATGAAAGAGCAGAAAGATCAGAAACACAGGAGAAGCAATCACATCCTGAAGGTCAAAACAAATAGTCGTTAAACACTGTAGTAGATGATGAAAAATAAAGCTCTTTCCTAAGACGGAGCCTGGCTGCCTCTAGCTTCTTTGACAGGTCTTAGTGGGTTTTGATTGCCTTAGACCAGTGGCCCTCAACCTTCCTAATGCTGCAATGTATTTTCATTGTTAAAAAGGGGTCGTGACCCACAGGTTGAGAACTGCTGATCTAGACTGTTTTATAGTTTAGAAAAAGTGAGAGTCAGGGACACAGTGGAGAAGGTTGGCTCACATGACCTGAAGCAATTATAGGAGCTCTACGGTTAGAAGGGTCATCCTACTAATGATACTGTCGTCACACTTACAATACATGCTAATGATAATCACAGCAGTCATGCTAATGACAGAAAGCCCACGAACATATATGTCTTTGTGCATATGTGAACAGAACTGTGAATTCAGAGATACAAAGGATAGACATTGTCTATACCTGATACAGATGTGCTTATATGTAATATCCAGCAGTATAAATACAAAGTTTTAAGTACATCACAGAATTCTCCAATAAATCATAAGCTTGAGATTATGCGAACTAACTTCTATTTTTGTCACTTTTTAAGACTTTTCTTCTTCATTACTGTACCCCATCCCCCTGGAGACTGATTCAGGAATCAGTAAACATCCTCAACCTTACCCATTTCAGAATTGCATTCATCTATTTTTTTATTTTTTTGTCTTTTGAGACAGAGTCTCAATTTGTTACCCTTGCATCACAACTCACAGCAACCTCAAACTCTTAGGCTGAAGGGATCCTCTTGCCTCAGCCTCCCAAGTAGCTGGGACTACAGGTGCCTACAACAATGCCTGGCTATTTTCAGAGATGGGGTTGGTTTCACTCTTGCTCAGACTGGTCTCCAACATTTGAGCTCAGGCAATTCACCTGCCTTGGCGCCCTAGAGTGCTGGGATTACATGCGTGAGCCTCCATACCCAGCCTCTCATCCACATTTTTGTTTTTGTCCTATTGACAGAAGGCTTTATACCATAAAATATCTTCCATGCCAATACAAAACAAAATCCTAATAATTTTTAAGTTAAATAAAAAAAGCTTAGAACGGAAACAATGAAATATTATATTTCCAACACAAACAGTGACACAGAAAGTAAACTGGAATGTGTGTTTGGGTTAAAAAATAATTACTTAGACTTGGTACGTGTTGCTCAGCAGCTAGGGTGCCAGCCACATACACCAGAGCTGGCAGGTTCAAACCCAGCCCAGGCCTGCCACACAATAATGACAACTACAACCAAAACACAGCCAGGCATTGTGGTGGGCACCTGTAGTCCCAGCTACTTGGGAGGCAGAGGCAAGAGAATTGTTTAAGCCCATGAGTTTGAGGTTGCTGTGAGCTGTGATGCCATAGCATTCTACTAAGGGTGACATAATGAGACTCTGTCTCAAAAAAAAAAAAATTACTTAGAAGATAAAATCTTGAATTCCATTCTAAGAAACTAGTTTTCAAAAGTTTATAATCAGATTTTACTTTCACAAAAAAAGTTAGTAAATGCTGTTTGAAAATAATTTCAGAAAATAGCCCCGGAAGCATTTCCAAATGTCCGTCCTGACATGAAGAAGAGCGATTTTGTCATGACGAGGAATGCCGAGTCTCTTCTCAGGCTCAAATACATAATAATCACTACCATCTTCTATTTTACACAGAAGTATTTTAACTGAAAACAGTACTATAGAATCTTAGATATGAACTGAACTGATCAAAATCCTACACTTTTCAGAAAAATGCATTGTCTTCCTAATCTATAGTGAGGTGATATGTTCCACCAACAATGCTGGAAGGAGGCCGCACTCAGATAAATTGGTATAGATCACTTTGCTATCACAGACAGCGACACAATATTTTCTGCTGAATGAGAAAAAGTTTGGAGGCATAAATCAAGATAAAGCAATCATCTGACAAAGAATTACAAAAAGGCCCCGTCCCTTTTTCTTAGTGAACGCTATGTGACACATCGATTTTCCAGTGATGATAAAAGGCCAAATCCTGTGTCATCAATAAAAACAAGCTAAACTATTTGGTTCCTAACAAGTTTGGCTCAGTAGAGGCAAAGACATTCCAAAGACATTTCATAGAGCTAATTCTTAGAGAGTGAGCAATACATCAGAGAAGAATGAACTCCTGCTTTGGTGTGTCTACCCAGATACAAAGACACTGTCTGATGAAGAAGACTCATACCTGGTGTGCTATTTGAAAGCACAGTCCTAAAGAAAATAATTCAGACCTGATGATGTAAGGAGGTTGTCTTCTTACCACACCTTTGCACGAGTGTATTTAATCACCTCTTTGTAGAATGGAAGCTAGCAGTTTGTAGCTGTTAGCTCATTCTGCATCTTCACACCAGTTCCAAGATGGCAAATAAATCCCACAGTGAGGATTTCAACCCTATTCAGAAAACTGAGCTGGATAGCCTCCCCGCGGGCAAGATCTGTAACGTCAGGCATGGCTGTCCAGGACACACAGTCCATGTTTCTCATTGCTTTCTACCCAATCTAGTCAGAAAGCAGAGTAAAGGAACTTGGCAGTACCTGTGAGCAGAAGAGGCCCAAATGAAGGGTAGATGTGATACCAGGGGGAGGTAAGGAGGGGATAGTGACAATAAGTTTCAAAATGGGCTGCAGACTAAGAAGGGTTAAGAAAAACTGGACTTAAACCATTCATATTCATATTTAGTATATTTCTTACCCTTTATTGCCAATCAATTGATAATTTCAAAAATTCATTCCCTTACATCCAATCTTTCTTTTGTCTTTTCCTCTCTTCTCCAACTCCTCCCGCCGCCTCTCCTTCTCCACCTATTTCTCCCCAACAAAGTTATACAAATATTTGCATATCACTGCAGGCAAATGTTAATTTTTAAGGTTTTCCTATCCATTTCTAATTAAGATGACCCATATAATATTCAATTTTGGAGAGACTAAAATATTTGATACCTTTAGTTTTTTTTTTTAATTTTTTTATTGTTGGGGATTCATTGAGGGTACAAGAAACCAGGTTATACTGATGGCATTTGTTAAAGTCCCTCTTATACTTGTTTCTTGCCCCCAAAGGTGTGTCACACACCCAAGACTCCCTCCCTCCTTCCCTCTATCTGTTCTTCCTTCTCCCAGCTCCCCCCTTCCCTCTCTCTGCTTTTTCTTTTCCCCAAACTCCCCTCTTCTCTCTACACCCCCCTTCCCCTATCCCCTACCATGTACTAGGTCATTAATTGTCCTCATATCAAAATTGACACCCTTTCGTTTTATGGTAATCAGAACAAGCCTGACAGGATTTAAATAATGGATATATTTTTTAAAAAAAATAGCTGGGCATTGTGGTGGGCACCTGTAGTCCTAGCTACCCGGGAGACTGAGGCAAGAGAATCACTTAAACCCAAGAGTTTGAGGTTGCTGTGAGCTGTGATGATATGGTACTCTATGGAGGGCAACGTAGTGAGACTCTGTCTCAAAAAAATAAAAAAATAATAATGGATATATTAAGAAATTGAACTTGTTTGGTGGCCAAATTTCCAAAGGGCTCTACCTGTCCCCGTGCCCTAGTCTTGGGTTCTTCACACTGAACGTGAAGTTTTGCATTAGTGTTTGTTGAGGGAGTGACGTAATAAGCTGAGGTTATATTCTGAATTCGGTTCAAGATGACAGATGAGAAATCTAAGTTTATGAGACAAGATTTAATATGCCGTTCAGTACACAACAAATCTGAGTGTTGCTCACGCGGGATTCATGCCAGAAGAGCCCTTCCAAAACCTTTCGATGCAAATTCTAGCAAACCACACACACTTGGAAGAAAAATGCTACATGAAGCTGAGGATGTAATTTATACTTCCAGCATTTATGTATATAATTTTAGGGAAAGTAGAACCAACTAAACTGGATTCAATATAGTCCTGCTTTATTTACAACATAACTTCAGAAATAGTACTGAAAAATGATGTACCCTTTAGAATTTAAAGGTACATCCTACAAATGAAAAAAAAAATTATGATCATGAACAAGATTTTTTAAAAACCACCTGGGTGGGGGAGTCTATTTCTTTTTCCTTTTATAATTGAAAAATGTTACCAGAAGGCAATGGGATTCTTTCTGTTTGCATCAGAAGAGTCTATGAAGTTGAGAGGTCTCACTGGAAAATCTTTTCTTTGGAAATCTGTGACCCTTCCTAGATCTACCTTGTATTTATATACCCTTCAGAAAAAGAGGCCGTGTCAGGAAAATGTGGGTTGAAGATTATGAGTCATGGGTCCTGTGGTGCCAAATTATTAATAAGCTGGAATAAATTGGGCTTTCGTAACATTTATCAGTGACCGCCATGCCAAGAAACTCAATCCTACTGGGGAAAAGGAACATAGATTTCTATTTTATAAAATACTTTTTGTCCAGAGGCAAAATGCAAAACTACATAAGTGACAGATTCTCAAAAGTGGAGGTATCAGAATATGGCCGGGTGAAATTCTTGAAAACAAAGATCTTCTCAAACTAATTTTCATGTTAAATAATTAAAAAGTATCATGTTCTATGATTCTGATAAGACAGTTGTGGTGAGCCACTAATAAAGGCGGTTAAAAACGTTATACTATAGATACTTGTGTGAAATAGTTTTTCACTATGTACAAATTTGTCATTGTGTACCTAGACCAAGCCCTCATTTAAATACAAATAAAAATATGACCTATAGGAAACACCAGATATATTATGTTAGAAATGATGTTGATAGAATGCTCAGTAAGAGTAGAAACATCTTTAGAAATTACCATTGGAATTTTAACTAGTTGTAATAACATGTCCCCCTTCTCTCTCACTTTTTTTTTTTTTTTTTTTTTGCAGTTTTTTACCAGGGCCGGCTTTATAACCACCACCTCTGGGATCCGGGGCCAGTGCTCTAGTCCTTTGAGCTACAGGCGCTGCCCATTCTCTCTCACGTTCATTCAACAGCTGAGCACGGCTTAAATGCCTTTCCTTCTTGACATCTGATTTCTCAATGCCCTTCTAATTATGGTGGTCTGTAAAAAAATTATTTTTCTATCATCATTTTTTCATGAAAATCTTGTGCTAGTGATAGAAAAAATAGTAGAAGGTAAGGTGTCTTATCTTAAACAAATACTAGGAAAAGGAATTAGCAATGCATTCTAAGAAATTCTACATACTTTTAAAAAATGAAACAAGCAGGGCGGCACCTGTGGCTCAAAGGGGTAGGGCACATATGCATATGCGGGAGGTGATGGGTTCAAACCCAGCCCTGGCCAAAAAACTGCAAAAAGAAAAAAAAAATGAAACAAGCTTTAATGAATACATTAGTTATAACCAACTTAGATAAGGCAGTAAGTATTCCCTAAAAAGAAAAAATAAATTAATTATCTAGGTTTTAAAATTTTAAGGTTGCCAATTCAAGAGCCATCTAGGATAACGCATACAGTAGTCTGTGTTGGACACAGAGTTTTAGTGATAAAGTTAATTACATTGTTCTGTTGGTGGTTTCTGGAATAAATGAAATATCTGATGCATCTAAATGTGTCCCATGGTATCAGTACATAGAGTCACGGATACACAGGCACTATCTCTCCCCTAGATCCACACTGTCCATCAAAATTACATCAGTTGAATAAATATCTTAGAAATATCTTTTGAAAAGAAACAAATATTGACATACCCTATAGTGTTATTATATGAACCATTTCTTTGAAGTATTCGAGAGGAGTTGAGACCAATGTACCATTTAACAATTCAGCACAGGATATTATTAGTATTAGTATAGTATGTTATTATAAAATTAGCACAAATGACCAGTGCTACAATAGCAAATACATTTCAAAAAGCATTGCGATCTTCAGAAGTTACAATATCCAAATACCATCAGTTTTCTTCCTACTTCTTCATAAACTGTTACACCATAATTTTTATGCATAATAAAAATTTGCAAATGCCCCCTGAAACATATTCAGAAAACATGAAAAAATATAAATAAAATTTTATGAAATTCATACATTTTAAAAATTAAAAACAAAAACACATTTTTCATACTATCAGGGTAGCATTTAGGCTAACAAAATATGATTAGATTGCTAACTTGTGATCATATTAGAAAAATGATTTACCCAAGGACTCACTAGCATTATTAACTTTGAGCTGTTATATATGGAACATGAAGATTAAAATACCTAAGATAATATTTCATTTTTCAGTATAATGATGTCTTAGTATGTTTGTGTCTAATTAAAGAGGTAATTACATTTAATTCTGTGGAAAACATGGATGAAACGTATTGTAGCATCAAGACCATTGGGTTCAGACCCAGGATACCCAGAGTCTATTCTCTGTTCTTAAATACTTGTAAGACATTAAAGAAGAACAGGATCTAGTCTGCAGCCCTCAGAAACTATGACAGCAGTTTGAAAAGGGCTTCTATACAAGCAGCATGAGTCTGTGGAAATTGAAGCAAGAACAGTCAAAATTTATCTTGGGTGGAAGAATAGTGAAATCATCAATACTTTATGAAAAGTTTACTGGAACAATGCCACCAAAGAAATCAGCAGTTAAGAAATGAATAAGTACAGTGCATCTTACAAGGAAGGGTCCATGTGAAACTTACTAGGTATAGAATATAAATGTCTTAACACAATAACTAAGAAAATACCCCGAAGGTTATGTTGACCAGTTTGCTGAAAGCATTTCAGACTGTGTGTGAAAGTAGCACAATGTACCCCATGATTGCATTAATGTACAAAGCTATCATTTAATTTAAAAAAAAAAAGAAAAGGAAGGAGACTATGCTGATGACATAGCCCACAGCAGGAAACCATCCACATCAATTTGCAAGGAAAAAAAGTAATCCCAAAGAAGACCCACAGTTAACAGCAGAAACAATAGACAAAGCTATAGCATCTGAAATGCTTACACACTTCTGACTGAAAAATTAAAATGGAGTAGACTTTCTACTCAATAGGTGCTAAAACCATTAAACCCAGATCAGCTTCAGGCAAGAGCCAAGCTTTCAAAGGAAATGAGGTAGGATCAAAGATACTGAAGCATTTCTTTGAAGAACTGAATCAAGAGTTGAGACATGTTCTTACCACCCTGAAAACAAAGCAGGATCAAAGCAATGGCTACCAAGAGGTGAAAGTGACTAGTCAAAGCAAAAGGGTACCAGTCAAGAGCAAAGGTCATGGCAACAGGCATTTTTTTTTTTTTGGATGTTCAAGGCATTTTATTGACTTTCTAGAAAGCCAAAGAATGATAAAATCTGCTTATTATGAGAGTGCTTTGAGAAAGTTAGCCAAAGCTTTAGCAGAAAAATGCCTGGAAAAACTTGACCAGAGAGTCATTCTCCGCCATGACAATGCTCTTGCTCAGGCTTCTCATCAAAGGAGGACAATTTTGTAACTTTCCATGGGAAATAATTGAGCATTCACCTTAAAGTTCTGATATGGTTCCTTCTGACTTCTTTATGCTCCCTAATCTTAAAAACCTCTGTAAAGGGTACTCATTTTTCTTCAGGTCAGATTAAAAAAAAAAAAAAAAAAAGGGCTGCATTAACATGGTTAAATTCCCAGGACCCTAAGTTATTTAAAGATGCAGTAAGTGGCTGGTAACACTGCTTACAAAAGTGTCTTGACCTTGATGGAATTTATGTTTATGAGAAATAAAGTTTATATTTTTAACATTTTTATTTTCATTCTTTCTGTAAATTTTTTGATGCCCCCTCCTATAAATGGGCACTTAACAAACTAAGCAGAGAGAAAGTTTTGTGCTGTCTAACAATTATCCCAGGCAATATCCAAGTGCGTAGCAAAAAAATTATGTTGGAAATATTGAACCCAAAACTAATTAGGATAACTCCTGCTATGATCATGGAAGACTAGACGCTCTCTCCCTCCTGAAACAACCAAATAAAAAAAAAATGATGAAAATACATGTAACAAAGGCTTCCAAGACTGTAAATCAGGCAACAAAGGACGGTGACCCTGAGAGATAGCAGACAAATAAGGACCACAACCCCAGCTTATGCCTGGGGAGAGTCTCACAGCCACTACCCTAGGAGAGGTGCTCTGGAGGAAGCCATTAGGCCCTCTAAGCTGAGAAGGCAGAGCTGGTAACCCAAGGAAACCAAGTTGGGTAGAGTTCTCATGACTAGATGCCAGATGGGAGGGAGCTATATGCAGACAGAAGTGTAGGGATCTACAGAAGCTCCTCCTAAAAACTTTGACTGAGTTCTCATTCATGCCAGCATATGAAAAAGGTACTACAGGTCATGGAGGGGAATAACAACCAAGAAAGGATTGGAGATAACAGCACATAGGCTCACAGAGGTCCAGGAATTGTGCTTATTTTACCAGCCCAACTAGAGAAACTTTACAAGGCATTGGTTGGAAACACAGAACAGTCTTGCTTCTATAGAGAGAAATAATTGGTCCTGAAATGAATATTCACCCAATCCCAACTAATAAATTCTAAAAGCAAAATCAGAAAAAAAATCTAACTATTTCCAACTAACTTAAATGCATACCAACACAAAGATCAAGAATATTTACATATAATTGAAAATACAGAGGGCACCAAAAAAATATGTGCACATTTTAAGAAAAGAGAAAACTGTATGAAAATTATAATACTCAGGTCATGTTGGACTTCTGTACTTGTAAGAGGGGTTCAAATGTGACTGGTATTCATCTTGTGTTATGGGTACATATTGAATATAATTTTAATATAGTTTTTTTCTTTATTAAAATGTATATATTTTTTGGTACCTTCTGTACTGTACATAATATTATATAATAAAATATAACATCATAATAATATATCATATATTCTAGTAGCAAATAAAGTTAAATTCACCATATCTGATACCCAGACATAAATTACTAGAGTTAGGGAAATAAGGATAGAAAAATATGACCTGTAACAAGGAGAAAAACCGTTCAATCTGAACTCCTAAGAACAATTACAGATTTCAGGATTATCAGTTAAGAACATTAAACATTCATTAAAAATAGTATTTCAAATAGGATTTGATGTGTTCTTAAATAAAGGTATATAATAAAGGTTCAAATCAAACTCTAGAGAACATTGCTAACACATGAAATGGAAAAATATACTGAAGGGGAACAAAAGGACATTAGGCACTGAAAAAAAAAGACAGAAATCGCTCAAAATAAAATACAGAGAAAATAGATAATTAAACAAAAAGTAAACAAAGCAACAGCAAACAGTTAATATTAAGCAGATTAATGGATGCATAATCTAAGTTCCCAAAGGGAAGAAGGAAAAAGGAGGAAAATCTATTGGGACTTTGAGTTACCCAAAGATTTCCTGGATGTGGCCCCATAGCATTATTTATAAAATAATATATTGATGAGATAAACTTAAAGTTAAAAAAAGAATCTGCTCTTCAGAGAAATCTATTCAGAGAATGAAAAGTCAAACAGCAAACTGGGAGAAAATGTTTGCAATTCATCCATCTGATAAAGAACCGGGATTTAGCCCATATTTTTTAAAGCTCAAAATTCAATAATCTAAAAAAAATTGAAGGATTGGGTGATTTGAACAGGTATTTCAGAGTATTCAAATAAGCACATGAAAATATGTTTGACCTAATTAGTGCTAGAGTAATGCAAATTAAAACCCACAACGAAAGGCCAGTATCTAAATTAAAACAGCTACAATTAGGAAGACTGATCATCTGTACTGGCTTGGATGGGGAAGATCTGGAACTTTCATTCACTGCTGATGGGAATGAACAATGGGAAACTGAAAAACAGTGGAAAGTTTCCTAAAAAGTTAAACACACATTTCTACAAGATGATGGATTCATCCACGCCACTCCTGGAGAGTTCCCCAAGAGAAAGAGAAGTTGATGGTTGTATAAATATATACACATAAATGCTCAGAACCTACTTATAGGGGTGGCCATAAAGTTTGTGTGCAATTTAAAATTGCCCATGAGCTTCAAGGCCACCCCATATGATAGCTCGAACTAGAAATAGTCCAAATAATCAATCAAGAAGTTAACGAAGACAGTGTTCTTTCTCCACTTGGGTTATTGATACATGTTGTGACATGAATGACTCCCAGAGTGAGTGTGCTGAATGAAATAAGACAGAAAGAAATGCAGACTGGGCAATTTAACATATGTAAAATTGTAGGAAGTGTGAATTCATGGAATAGTGATAGGAAGCAGGTTAGTGGTTACTAAGCGCTGAGATTGAGGGGCCAGGATAAATAATAAATAGGCATGAAAAATCTCTGGAGATTAAGTACCTTTTCATCGTTTTGACAGTTTCAATATGTGTAGTTTATAGTATGTCAATTATACTCAATACATCTCACAATAAAAATCAGTCAGGAAACGAAATTGATGTTTCATATGTAATGATTTGCCGAGCCTTTCCCAACCATGTCACACACAGGAGCTTTGGCTGATCTTTCAACTCACAGTAACAAGAAAACAGCTCCTGTACACTTGCATGAGGCAATCTAGTGCTATTCTTGAAAAATTTTTGAATGTTTCTTTCAAGCAAACATTTAATGCTGCTATCTCCTGGGCACAGTGCTAGATAATTCTACCTGCAAGATCAGTTAATTAAATGTTGGTTGCTACTGCTGCTCTTTCTCTCTATATAGAAATTATTTCTATCCATTATTCAGTGGAGGAAACATATATCCTGTTGCTTCACTAAGACCCCGTTTTTGGCTTCGTGAATGATTAGTCCACACAGCATGCAAAAATCTCTGATTTCCCCTTTTCGGGAGTGAATTTTAATTTTACAAAAAAGCTAAATGAAGGCTTGACTAAAATCAGAGCACTCCCTGTGTAACCCAGGGTGCTTTTCAAATCTCAGGTTTTGTGGTTTAAGATTCATAAACCAAGGGTTCCTAGGTTAGTCCTGTGTTTCTCTGGTCGTGAAACAGTATCCTTACAAGTTGACTTTCTTCTGGAAACCAATTGTTGAGTCAATATCATAAGACCAGTTCTTCCAATTTTGTATCAAATTGCAATTGACCTGATTAAATATCTTAAAAAGTCAACTTGAAGTGGATGAGCCATTATTAAATAAAAGTCATAGGACCACTTTTCATTTCATTTCACATAATTCCATGTACCTTCCCATTGTGACTGACCAGAAAGACATTATGCTACAGGAGGCAGATTAGTTACCATGCTTTTGTTGTTGTCATTCATGTCTATCTGGAAAAATCATCCATCCCAATAATTCTCCACTGAGTCATAAACAACACACATCTATGATTTCTAGAGGCTTTCCAGCTTGGCCTGGAGCTAAGTTTTTGGCTACAAAATTGTTAGTTCATTAGATTTAACATTTAAATAGAGACAGTGTTTTAAATTTGGGTATATGCAAAGAGAAAAATAAAAAGTTTAGTAAGAGGCAGGTAAGAAGTTTCTTCCAGTACATTATATATGCATCTATTTGACTAAAAGATAAAGTACCTAGGATATATGTTATATATACCTATGATAGGCGGCATGATACAGTGGAAAGATAATGAATAGGAATTAAGTAGAACTTGGGCTCCAAAACAAATCCCAGTTCTGCAACTCACAAGCCATTTGAACAAGGACAGACAACCTCTGAGCTTTTTTCTTTGTATTTAAAAGATTGGCAAGAAGAACTTCTGGCTTACCCAACTCCGGAAATTGCCAAAACAGTCAAATAGATAATACAACAGAGAGTGCCAAAAAATGTATACACATTTTACAAAAGGAAAAAAAGTGTATTAGAATTATAATAGTCAACATAAACTGATAACAAAAGATAAATACAAGTCCCATTTCACTTCTGTAATTACAAAAGGTGCTCAAAGTATATATGTAATATATAATACATACAGAACATCTCTTACACTGTGTGTACATTTTTGACACCCTCTGCATATGCAAAACATACTTACACTTTATAAAACCAAACAAGCACATAGGCATGTGAACTTGCTATAGCAAGTTTGACTTTTAGCAGGAGATAGGTGAAAATTCAGAATAATATTCTACCAAGAATAAGGAGATCAATAGGTAAACTCTAGCTTTTTCTCAGAGAAGCTGTATGATTTTTGAGTAAGTATTTCAGAATGGAAGAAAAAGTATCCAATATACTCAGCCTTACTATGAAACCAATTTATAGCTTTCTTATTGAAGCTATAACCCAATTATAGCCCAAGAAGAAGGGGAAAGAGGAGAGGGAGGGGAGGGGGAGAATGGGCAGAGGGAGAGTAATTGGGGGACCACATCTACAGTGCATCTTACAAGGGTACATGTGAAGTTTACTAGGTGTAGAATATAAACATCTTAACATAATATAATAACTAAGAAAATGCCATGAAGGCTATGTTAACCAGCTTGATGAAAACATTTCAAATTGTATGTAAAACCAGCACATTGTACCCCATGATTGCATTAATGTATACAGCTATGATTTAATTTAAAAAAAGGTACCAGACTGAAAATAGTGTAGACATTTTAGTATTTGCAGACCATATGCTCTCCATTACAAGAGGCAGCTCTGCTACGTACAGTGTAAATGTAGTTGGATGTTTAGGTGATTAAATATAGCTATGTTCCAATAAAACTTTATTAATGGGCTGTAAAAAAAAATAAATAAAAATATAAGGTTAAGTGGAAAACAAGTTTTAAAATGACCAGCATAATGTCACTAGTAATAAATATTTAGAAATACAAAACATACTATACCATGTAAGTGCATGCATGTGAAATAAAATAAAATAAAAATAAATAAGTATTAAAAGACATATGAAATTACTCAAAATCAGAGATATGAGAGTCTGTGCTGTCTGCACGATATCACAGATTGTCCAAAACTCTTTCATTTCCTCCAGAGTTATTTCGGCTGAACAAGTATTTGAAATCAGTGCAGCTGTTTGCAATCTCATGTGTTTGTCTTAAGAGATTCTAATCACATTATTATTGGGGGTGGTCAACAAGGAAATCACCTACAGAGCCTTGGTACACCCTTAATGAAATGATAAATGTGTGTCCAAGCAACTTGGATTACATTCCACTTGCTTTTAATTTGAGAACATAGTGATCTTTCATATTCCTTAATTATCCTGATGTATGTCAAATACATTATTAGAAACCCATTATCCATACCTGAAAAGGCTGCCTGCTGGAAAGGAGGAGATGTTTCCTTATCCATCTGTTGCCTTGATTCCCATATATCTGCCACAGCAGCTCTCCCCTTGTGTCGCTCCAGAATCGCTGGTAGACGGCCAGCCTATGGATGTGCTTCCCGAACATGTGGTAATAGAAGCGGAAGGTGCAGGCCTTTGTATCAGTGGCATTAAGGATCGGGCTGAGTAATGCAGCGCTGTCTTGGAAGACCTGTGGCTCTGACGATTCTATGTAGAGATAGTGTCCTTTAGCTGTGCCCAAAGTATTATCCTTCATCGGCCCTGTATTAAGGGTTGAAGTTGGACCCTGGTTCCTGGTCCAGTCAAAGTCATCTTCTGTATCTTGTTCCCAGTTACAAATTCCATTTTCAAAGTTACACTGTACTTCTGGTGCTGAAATTCACATTGAAAACAGCAAAAATAAATATAACCATATTTTTATATCTATTAATATTACATAGATTATTATATGCCATTAGACTTTTTAATATTTAAAGAATATGAGTTGATACTTCACTCATGCCAAAGCAATCCATTTTAATTATAAGATGCTAGATTACAGGCTTAAAAAGAATAAATTTGAGATAATACATCAAGCAATAATGTTTTGTGGACTAAAGACAGAATCACTCTGGTCATTTTTACCAATCTTTTTTTTTACCTTCATTCCTTCTCCTTTTCCTTTACAACTATAGGCAAATGATCATGACCCCAAGCTTGACTGGTTGTAACAGTTCTCTAGCTCAGTAGATAGTAAATTCAACTGGATGTTCCAATCACCAAAGAATGTTAAAAAACAAACAGATTAAAAAAAAAAAAAAAAAACCAAAGCCCAGAATTCACCTCCAGAAGTGTTAATCTAATTGGTCTATGAGTTAAAGCTGTGTGCCACGGTTTTATGTACCATCCCTTGGTGATTCTAACAGGCAGAACTGAGAATGATCATATGTCAAGGGTATAGATATTTAAGAATCACACACACATGAAAAAAAGAAGAATCACCAAGGACTCATGGTAAAATTGCTTATTCCATGGTAAAACCCCCAAACCAAGACTAGTTTATTAGATACAGGGAGAAACCTAGAAACCCACATTTTTAACAAGCATCCAAGATAATGTAGATGTCTTCAGTCACTCTGAGAAACCCTCCGATTCCATCTGCCCTCTGTTCCAAATGAGCCTACACACCAGTGCCTGAATGACAATCCTTCAGTGGCAATGTTACCATTTCTTCCTCTAGTCAAAATTCTTTAACACATGCTCATTTAATCTAAACTTAAATATCATTCAAACCACACCTTCCCCAAATCAAAATGGCTTCCTATTTGACTCTATCAATGCTTCCCCTTCGCCTCCACCATCTTCCCCATGGAGCCAGAGCACCTCACCCCTCCCCCAGCCATGTTTACACCTAATGCTGCATCTGAACCTTGCTGAATCTCTGCTGTGTCTCACCAGACATGGCCTTTTCTTCTCAGGGCACTGTAGCTCCTCTGAGCTGGAGCTTGTCCACGTCTAACTTTCTTTAGTCACTAGAACAATTACTACTTATCAAGACTTGAGGACAGCAATTTGGCCTTAACCCACAGTCAACTGTGATCAGAAAATATTAAATGGAGGAAATAAACATTCCACGCATTTTGAATAGCTTTTCCTTCTGAGAAGCCTGATGAAATCCTGTGTCACCACAAAGACCAGCAGCCTCAGTGACCCATCACAATGCTGGTGTTCAAGTCACCCTTATTTTACTTAATAACAACCCCAAGGAGGGAGAATAGTGATGCTAGCATGTTGCTGTAATTTTCCTATTTTACTGTCACTTATTAGTTATTGCTGCTAATCTCTTAATGTGCCTAATTTATGAATTAAATTTTATCACAGGTATGGATATACAGGAGAACACATAGGTAGGGTCCAGTACTACACAAGGTTTCAAACTAGGGGTGTTAGAGTGCATCCCCTGCAGATAAGGGGGGATACTGTAGTCTGTCATCGATTGAATCATCTATTTAAATTTTCAGGGTAATAATAGAAATATGTTCATTTTTCCAGATGTCATGGTATATTGACACCAAGTATTTGCTTTGGAATAAATGAGATAAAATGTCCATTTGACAGTATGTAGGAGGAGCAGACAGGATTTGGAATGAAGGGAGAGTGCCACGTTTTAGCTTCATTTACATAAGTTAGCATTTAACAAAGAAATGTCAGCGGTCCTTTAATTTCCCATCTTAGTAATGGCACTTGGTGCCAAAGGTAGACAAATACTTTGAAACAATAAATGAAAGTGCATGTGAATAAAAGCAGCCAGGCAAACCAAGAACAGAAGCTCAGACCTAATGAAGGAAACCCAGTGAGAAAATGTCAAGTGGGAGATGAGCTTTCTTTTCATAATTTCTCACGTGTGACTAATCAAGCCCAGCTGTGATGTGACCCAGGGATACACAGTGTAACCCTCCAGGTATCAGTCTCTGGCTGTGGAGCAGAAGAATGCCATGTTGATGAGGTTTGGACATAAAAAAAGGAGCTGAAATTCAAACACCACATCCCTAAACATATTTCAAGAAATATAACAGTTTTCAGGATGTCTAATATGTACTATATAATAAACTGATATGCTTCATCTAATACATTATACTATGTAATAAAGCAATATGCCTCAAAGGAACCTAACAGAGAAGCTGACATTCTAACCCTACTATTATATTTCCTATCACTAAAACATCATCACAAGTATTTTGATATATTATTCAAAGTCTGAACATTCCATTCTCCTAAATAAGGGTAACTTGCTTATTTTTAGCAGCAGATCAACATTTTTTTTTAATGAGCGGGATTTAGAGAGAGCTTGCAAAAGATAAAAAAAGGGTTTTCAAATTTGCAAAAACAAATTAGCCTTAGGACAAGTTATACTTCTAGTGATAGTCATTGTCAAAATCACCGATTTTAATTATAGGCATTCAAATATTAGTTGTGTAAATTTCATGAGATGCATGGTAATTCTGAGTTTAATATGCCCGACTTTAATGTACCTTTGATGAAATGTGTATCAAAGATTACATATCTGCAAAACTCTCCATAATGATTTATATGGAAATTTCTTAATGTGTTTCCTCTACAGTGATTTATACGGAAATTTCGTTATGATTCCTAAGCAGTCTCTGGCTCTACTTTGGTAATTACCAAAGTAATAAGCACAAATTTAATAAATAAAACATTAAATTATTCATACAATGAATTTAATATTCAAATATCTTGAATTTTAAGAACCATTTCTATTTCTAGATGAAGAATCTGAGTCTAAGGAAAGATGTAAAATTTTTTTTCCTGACTTAATTTTTTGTAACCAAAATGAAAACCCATTCACTTCCAAGTCACTTTCATAAGTATAGCAGCCACTACTATAACTTGGTTCAGTAAATTACAAGACCTACACCATCATCAGATATCACAAATTTTTTTGGTAATTTAAACTGAAACCCAGAACTGGTTGCTGACTCTTCACTCTCCATTCCTTAGGCCTGAAAGATCATCAAACATCCCTCCTAAATATTCCCCCAAATCCTAGTTGCTCATCTGCATCCCTGTCTCTGGTCATTCATTGCCTCCTGCTCTCCTGGGACCCACCCCAAGAGCCCAAATAGGAGAACCACTAATTTCAATTCAAGTTGGAGGGAGGGGTAATGAGGAAGGGGGAGGGGGTGCTCTCACTGAATGGTCACAGGGTGGCTAGGGGCTTATGATTCCTAAGCAGTCTATGGTTCCACTTTGATAATTACCAAAAGTAATTTTTGTATATGGGACATAACCATAAGATGAACTCTACCTAACAAAAGCAAATATTCTGGCCTGGTTGCTTGTAACCTGAATCAAATTTACTTAAAATTAGAAAAAAAAAAAAAAAGAGCTTCCTCCTACCTCTTCCAAATCTTCTCTCCTCTTATGCATTCATTACACTGACCCTCCGTGACATCTTTAAATGCATCAATTTGGTCTTACTGCTTTCTTAGAAAACCTTCACGTGAAGAAAAATTTCTTCAGTACAAACTACAAAAGTGTGTGAATCTAGCCTTTCCCCACCCCACTTTCATCCTTATGCTGTGACCTCTTTTCCCATCATCCTAACTTCAGCCACACCTGGTTATCTTCCATCTTTCTTGTAGTCACACATCAGGGCTTTTAGATCTAAGCTCTGACTTGTTATTTTTCAGATCTCAGCTAAGCTGTCACCTCTAGAAAGTCATTGCAAGGCAAAGTCACAGCACCCACTCTTGGGATTCCCATCAAAGCTGCAGTTTGACGCTTCTTTATTAAATGTTTGGATGTCTATCTCTTCAATTAGACTCGAAGCTCCACGAGGGCAGGGACCTGTCGAACTTCTATTTTTCACTGTGTCCCTAGCATCTAGTTAATCAATCCACTTAATAAATACTGGTGGACTGACAAATTAACCACAAGCAAACACAAGAAATGGAAATAACAATGATCAACTTCAAAACTGTGCTTAGTCTTATTGATTTGTCTGGCTAGACAACAGGGAATGAACCTTGGTCTCCACTCTTAGAATAAGTAAAAGAGACAAAAAAAACCCCAAAAACTCAGACTTACTGCAGTTGATCTCATCAGTACGATCACCACAGTCATCCACCAGATCACACAACTGAAGCTTTTCTATGCAAGCCTTGGTGTGTCCACACCAGAAGTGATCCAACCCTTCACAGCTCTCCACAGGAAGGGGAAGAGTACAATTTTCAAATCTGATGTCATCGATAGCTGAGACTCCATCATAAATGCCAAGACTGACTTTATCAAGTGACAAGTAGAAGGGCTGAGAAAGACGCCCTAGCTGAACAGTTGCCTCTGACCACTGGTCGCCTTGGTTATGTAATACTCTCCAGAGTACCGAGGAGTCATTTGACCCTTCCATGTGTAGCCGCAGCTCAGCTGCTCCAACTGACAGGCCATAGTTATAAAACCTGAAGACGAGCAAACACAAGAAATGGAAATGATTTATGGGATAGACGAACTATTTCACCTTCGGATTTTCTACTTGATTAACACTCAATTAATAATGAGTTATCATCATGGACACTTTTCTTCCCTGTGGGAATTGTAGTGTCCTATTTCCAAGCACTTATCTGCTGAGGCACATGCTCTGTCACTCTTAGGACCTTGGGAACTTTTCTCAAGGAGCTCAGCCCAGAACAGAGGATTCAGTGCTAATTAAATTATAATCCATCAGTGGAGGGAAAGAGTTTCTTGCCTCTTAAGAAATAAAACAACAAATACTGATAACATGTTCCTAAGTAGAGTGCAAATGGTATGAATTTAACACAAGAGTTACTTTTAAAGTAAAAGCAGGGGTAAGCCGTAAGAACTAGTAAGAGTTTTCCTGCAACCACTGGGCCACTAAGGTGACTGATTACTGTTTTTAATATTTACCAGAAGGAAAGCATGCAACCAGGTCCTGTCTGGCTGAACATTGGGCTCTGGAGCTTAGCAATTTGCCACAGGCTGCTGCTTTTCTTCAGAATGAACATAAAATGCCCTAATAAGATACAAAAACAAGTTGTTAGTTAACTTACAGGGTTCTAAAATGAGACATCTGGCTCTTAACCCTATACTAAGTACCGTGTCCAACCAAAAATTATATAACAATGAAAAAATCAGTAAAGACATTGTCAGATTTGCTTTGGTAAATAAGGCATGATTATTGGCATCTACAGCTAAGGGATATCAAAAACAATTGATTTCTGTTAATTCAACTAAAGCCATATTTTTAGTCCATCCATACCTCTATACAGAATCATTTTGTGCAGACAGCATGATTATTCTGGACAATATTCAACTGTTCTACTGTTTGTTGTGCTGACGCAGAACCATAATGGCTTCTCTTTCTTTTCTCAGGCCTGAGAAAATTGTAAGTGGAAGTGGTTAAAGAGAACCCTTGCGTGCTTCTTACCTTGAGGCATGTTGTGAGTATGATCCCGAGGTGGGGCCTGATGCTCAAAATTACTAGAAAGGTCATTTGGGGAACTCCATATCCAATCAAAATGGTCACCACCAATCGCTTCAAACCAACCACAGCTGTTTGCTTCAAAATCACATTTGGAATCTGAAGAACAAAAACGTGGCTTTTATGTCAGTTCTCCACAGCGTTCTGACACTTAGAAAAGCTAGAGCTCAAATGGAAATTGCATTCTCGTGCTTCTCTAACTATGTCAAGGCACACAGTGGACAGAAGAGGAGGAACAAAAAGGTCCTGTCTCTTCCGAAAAAAAAAAGTGGAGTTGTGCTTTTCATGCTAGAAATGGAGAAGGCAGAATTCTCAATTTAAGAAATTCATTTTATTTTCCAATATTCTTTCTAAGAAAGCATCACTCAGTCCTGTGGTTTATAGAATTGCCAAATTTGCCTAATTCATTCTGATACCCATGTTAGTTTCTGTATTACTGCATCACTGGTAAGGTTAATTGTTCCTATAGAGTATTTTACACCAAATCATGAAAATTGCTACTTCTAAAAAATTTAAGATCTGAGGAATCTCAGATTCCCTGTATTTAATACAATGGGTACACCTAATTTTTGCAGAGCTTACTATTTCGCCAAGCATCATGTGCATTGCCTAATTTATGCAGGGAGGAACAATAATTGAAATCAGTTAACTTTCATGAAGATATTCTGGAAGATGAAAAGAAGAGAAAGGAAAAGAAAAGAAAGTTATAACACCAGTAGTGAAGTATCGTAGGAAATAGTTACTGAGCACCTTAAGTACAAGACCCTGTGTGAAATGCTTTTTATAGATCTATCAGTTACAACAATCCTGGGGGAATGGTATTACTAGTATTGTTGTCTTACTAAGGAAGAAAGGGAGGTTTATGGAAGTTATTAATTTAACCAGGGTCATGTAGTTAGGACATTGTAGAGCAAGAAGAGAATCAAAATATTTTAAGTTAATATTGTTTCCACAACTATTGATAATAACTCATTAGATTAGAAAAAGGATGAACAAAAAAGGCACAATCTGAATTTGCTTAGAGTGGACATTCAGCTGTTACATACACCACTGTAAAAAGAACCCCATTCCACTGATGATGATCACACTGGACTTCTTGGACACTGAGTATTTCCATCCAAGAAAACAGTAATAAACTGCATAGATATTGCCTTATAAAAGAAATTAGCAAGAAGGCAATGAGTTTAGGGTATAAAAGTATAAAGTAAATCACTAAGGGAGTTTATAAAATTTAAAACCCTAAAGATATTTTAACATAATGATAAAATTGTCCTTTCAACCTAGTGAGGATTTTACTTTTGAAAATGTTACCCACACACAATGAGAAATGTGAGGTAATATGATTGTTTCCTACATTTGTTCCTAGAATTCTTATGATTTCATGCCTTACATTTAAGTCTTATGTTTCTTGAATTTTTGGGAGTAAAGAAAGAGATGAATCCTATCTAATGCTTCTGCCTGTGGCTATCCAATTTTCCCAGCACCATTTATTGACTAGGGCTTATTTTTTCCCAGTGTATATTGTTGTCTGCTTTGTCAAAGATCAGTTGGTTGTAGATAGATCTTTTTATAACTGGATGCACTATTCTGTTTTACTGGTGTACATCTCTACTTGCCAATACCATGTCTTTTTAGTTACTATAGCCTTGCAATATAATCGGAAGTCTGAAAATCTAATGCCTCCATATTTGTTCTTTTCTGGTTGCAAATGAAGTGTATAATTATTTTTTCATGACATATGAAGTGTTTAAATGGGGTTTAGGTTGAATCTGTAAATCACTTTGGGCAATAAGAACATTTTAACAATACTGATCCTGCCAATCCATGGCCACGATAGGTTTTTCTGTTGACTTTTAATAAGATTCAGAAGTACTCTGCTGGCCAAATTTTGGACCTAGGGATTTTATAGAAAGCAAACATATTTTTGAAATTAGAGATTTTATAGAAATCATGAAAAAATTAGAAGCTATAGACATGAACAGAAGGATTCAAAAAGTGGACAAAAGGTCAACAAACATGTGAAATAATACTCAATGTTACTAATCATCAGGGAAATGCAAATTAAAATGAGATACTACCTTATTCATATTAGAATGGTTTTTATTAAGAAGTTCAAAACAACAGATGCTGGCGTGGATGCAGAAAGAAAGGAATGCTCACATGCTGTTGTTGGAACTGTGAATTAGTATAACTTCTATGGAAAACAGTATGGAGACTTCTCAAAACACTAAAAGCAGATCTACCATTCTACCCAGCAATCCCACTACTGGGTATCTCCCCAAAGGAAGCCATTTTTATCAAAAAGATACCTATATTCAAAGTTTATTGCAGCATAATTCACAATTGCAAAGCTGTGAAATCAACCCACATGCTCATCAGTTTGTGAGCGGATTAACAAAATGTGGTATATGTTACCACATGGAGTACTATTCAGCCATTAAAAGAAATAAATTTGGATTGTAGCTTTCCTAAGATATTGTGGGGATCATGCCTATAGTTTATTCTATTTGGGTACAGGTAAATTTGTCTAAAGGTTGAATATAAATGTCTTAGCATAACAATTATGAGAAAGACATGATGGCTATGTTGGCCACCTGGATGAGAGTTTTCCAAACTGCATATGGAAGTAACACACTGTATCCTATGAGAGAATTAATGTACACAAGTATGATCTAATAAAAAAAAAAGAAATTTAGTATCAAAGCTCCTCTGCCTGGTCAGAGAGCAAGATCACTGTGAAGGGGGTGATGCCTTCTGATCTCACCTCTGCCTGTGTTCTCCAATTCCCTTCATGCATCTTTCAACAGGCTTTGAGAATCTAATAAAAATGCACCCACCCTCTAAGCCCCAGGGTCTCTCACCCTGCCGAGTGTGCTGTTTTCTTTGTATTGGCCCTCCTCTGCATCTTTCCCACAGGTCTCAGGCGCTACTGGAATAAACGGTATGAGCACACACAGTCCACCTGCTCTGCCAACTTGAGGGTGGTGGACAAAGCTATGTAAGCACAGTGAGGGCAGCCTGGCTGTGCTCAAGTGGAACCAACAGTAACAGAGGAAGTGACCAGACCTGCTGACTCTCCCCAGCTGCTTTATTATGAAGGGCAGCTGGGCCTGGGAGGAAGCAGTCTGTGGTGCCCTTTCATTGGCCAGTGATTGATTCCCACCTTATTGGCTTTCCCTTATGGGCTGCTGCTGAAGAGACCTGGAGGGCACTAAGGAAAACTTCCTGTCATCCTGGGTGTTGGTGCAGCTTCCCTCTGTCCCTGCTGTCCTGCAGAATGGTAGGTGGTGCAGATGACGTCTTGTTTTAACTTCATTCCCAGAGCTTTTGACTTCAAAGAAGTCATCTGGCCTCTCCAGATGTGGCTAAACTGGAGAGTGGGGCTGACTCTCTTTATAATCTTGGTTCTGTCCTACACCCTAAGTTCCTTCAGAAACATGAGCATGTCATGGAAATACTTCTGTTGTCACTATACCCAGCATGCAGGAGGAGTCCACCGGCTGCCATTGTTACAGGTATGCAGGGCAGGTGCAAAGTGTTCAGACATGATGTCAGTATGGTTTTCACTCTCTAGCTTCCTGCAACCATCATGGTCATCTCCAAGGTTCATGGAAAAACTTCAGTGTGCCAGGAACTTTCTGTTCATAATCACCATCTTTTTCCTCTTTACAAGAATCCTGAGTTAAGTGCTATTATTATCTAACGTGAAATGTATATACATATAAAAAGTATAAACAATATAATTTCAGGAATAACTATAGTCATAACACAAATATGAAATAGATGCAAAAACTTTTGAAGAAAAAAAAAAACATTGCAAACCCAGCCTTTGTAACCCAATGGCCTGCCCTTTCCACCCTTGGTGGTTTCCGCTTAACAGAATTTTACATTACTAAGTACATTTTATTTACCTGGATTTTATTTTTTCCATCAATATATGTTCCTATGAGAGGTATATTTACTTTTCTTCATTTTTGAATTATAGTGTATAATTCTGTGACTTGGTTCTTTCATTTACCTTGTTTTTGAGATTTATCAAGGTTAATTTGTTTTAGCCACAGTTCATTTATATTTACAGCCTCACAGTATTTAAATGTTTGAGTAGATCACGATCTAATTATCCATTCTATCAGTGATAGGTAGTTGGTTTTTTCTCAATTGTTGCCAGTATAAATGACACTGTTTTGAACATTCTTGTCCATATCTTCTAGTTCATGAGACTCTTAAAATAGGTAATTAGTGGAATTGCTGGATCATAAAAGTGTAGATCGCCCCCTTTGCCTATTTGCAAGTGGTTTCACCAAATGACATTAGTGTCAATGACTATTCTCATGTCTGCACATCACTACCTGCCCTGATATTGTCAGATTTTAAAAATACTCACCAAAACTACTGGTTGGAAAATATATTTTATTGTTGCTTTCATTTACACTACTGTTAATAGTGTTGGGCATTTTTTCCATGTTTGTGGGCCATTTGCTGCCTCTTCCGTTTTTGTTTATATTCCCACTGGCTATTTCTGTTTTTATCTGCATGTAACTGTGCCTTACGGGTTTTAAAACAGTAACTTGTGTTGGTAATGTATGATGTGTGTGTCTTCTCCTAGTTTGTAGTTTGTACTTTTCTTTCTTCTTACAGAGGTAATTCATTGAACGGTTTTTATTTTTAAATGAAATGAATTGATCAAACTTTATGTTTTATAAATTTGGAGTTTTGTTTTTAAAAAGTCATTTCCACTAAGTCATAAAGATACCTTACGTTGTCTTTTAAAACATGATAGAAGTTTGCTTTTCACACAGAAGTACATATTAAGCCCCTTGTAATTGTTTTCTCTAAGGTAGGGAAAAAGGATCTATTTTTGAAATATATGTAAAAATGGTTCTAGCTCTATTTAATGAATAGTTCATCTGTCTCACTACCCAGCAATCTGTTATGACTTCATATTTGCTTACATTTGTTTTCAAGCTCTGTGTCTTTTGTTCTGTTGGTTGGTTCACTTTGTTCATCCATGTGCGAACAATCTCGATTACTAGGGCTTTTTAATTAAATCATTACAAAGTGATGGGATGGGGATGCTGACAGAATCCAATTCCATCAGCATACCATCCCTTACCGTTCCCAAATCTGTTGAGCTCAGGTGAATCTTTTTTTATACAGAGTAATTGTTCTCTCTGTTTTTCACATACATTTTAGAATTATATGTTCACATGAGAAATTCTGTTGGGATGTTATTGCCATTTTACTGAATATACAGATAGATCTATTTGGGAGGATTATTAAGATCCTTATAAAAATAATCATTTATATGTAAGAATTTACTGTTCTTCATTTTTTTTTTTTTCAGTTTCTGGCCGGGGCTGGGTTTGAACTCGCCACCTCTGGCATATGGGGCCGGCGCCCCACTCCTTTGAGCCACAGGTGCTGCCCCTACTGTTCTTCATTTTTTAAAAACCCTTTTGATATGGGTATCAATAAAATTTTGTATTGTATCCAATTTAGAGGCTTGTAATCCTCTATTAGAATCACTCCTAATTTATTATGTTTGTCACTGCACATGACATCTTTTATAATTTCAAATTCTAAGTCCTTTTATTTCTACAAATACAATCAGATTTTTATGTTGATTTTATATGCATCAAAGCTGCTTTACAGCCTAGCAGTTTGGGTATAAGTTTGGGGCAGAGGGCATGTTTTTATCTTACTGTGAAGGCTATCCTTTCCTCATTTTCCCATTCATTGGGAGGTTTTTGGTTGCTTTTGCTTTTTTTGGAAGCCCTTATAGAGTTAAAAAAATTCACTTCTTTTCTAATTTGCAAAGACCCATCTAAGACCATGAATAGATGCTGAATCTTCTACAATTCCCTTTTTGCATGCATTAAGATATTCCTTTTTTTTCTTTTTTAATCTGGTTAATTTGAGGAATTATATTTATCAATCATACCCCGAGCACACCCCTCCTAGTCAAAGCAGAATGCCAGCAAGTGGGAGCCAGTCACCAGTAATTGTACATGTCACTAGGTGAGTCCAATTTGTAGCCAAATTGGCAACCCCTGGGTTAATATCTAGGGAGGGACCCTGAAAATTCTATCACCTGTTAAACATGCCTGTGGCTTCATTCATTCCAGAAATAGTAGGACATCCCGCATATTTGAAAGGATCACCGCCAGGGAGGATGTGCATCAGACAGAATATTCCCCTCTATGGAGTGTATGCTATAGATGGTTATTTGGGGTTGAGATTTATGTTAGAGCTGTTCTTTCTCTCTGGCACTGACCAAACCAATTATTTGGGTGGTTCTTGGCAAGATGCCCTGTGAGCTTCAATGTCACAAATCGGTCTGGACCATCTTCTAATGAGTAGACTGTGAGAAGGCCTGGGTGGAGGAAGACAGCTTGGGCCCCCAGTCTGGGGCAGACATGCCCAGGTGTGGTAGCATCCCCTTCTATTGTGAAATTGGTCATCAAGAACCTACATCAGGGGTCAGGCATGATGGCTCATGCCCGTAATCCTAGCACTCTGGGAAGCTGAGGCAGGTGGATGCCTTGAGCTCAGGAGTTTGAGACCAGCCTGAGCAAGAGTGAGACCCTGTCTTTACTAAAAATAGAAAAACTAGCTGGGCATTGTGGCAGGTGCCCATAGTCCAAGCTCCTGGATAGGCTGAAGCAAGAGGAGCTTTTGAGCTCAAGAGTTTGAGGTTGCTGTGAGGTATGACCCCAGGGCATTCTATTCATGGTGATAGTGAGACTCTGTGTCAAAAAAGAAAAGTGTATGTTGATCAACAAAAAAGAGTAAAAATATATATACTTATTATGCTTAAACTTATTTCATAAATAATTTAAATAATGACCTTTAAAAATCAAGGTTCATGTAAAATCTTCTCATAGCATACCAGTTGGAAATCTCTGCTCTAGGGGGCTGAGAATATTGAGGAGACAGAGAAACACCTTGTCCTGCCCTGATGAGGATTCCAATTTAAGGGCATAATTAGACTTTTCAAGCAAATATTGCCAAACTAACCATAAAATTTAATGGTGCTGCCTACTGCAAGGTAAAAATAATTGGGGGACATAACCCAGGTCACGAGGTCATTTCACATTACCCCCAGTCTGGTGATTAGTGAGGAAGACTCGGCAGACAGTCACACTCATGGCCACCACTATCACAGTGAGATAACATGAAACAAAATCACCAAAGGGAACAAGCATAAAAGAGAAAGTCCAGGGAAAACCAGATTCCTGAGTGTCCTCTTGGGGGCATGGGGGTCACACAGACACATGTAATCTCCCCCCAAATTGTGACATATACTTGAAATGTTGTCCATGATTAAAACTCATTACAAACCTATCACTCAGGGTTTTTGTGGTGAGCTGATGGGGTGGGCACCTTCTACCTAGCATGTGTCAATGTTCCAGTCACCCAGAAAGAAAGTGGAGTTCAGTATAAGCGATGTTGTTTGTGCAAATGATTTTGGGAAAAGTGAGCCACTCTCACCAGCTCTGGGAGGGGATTGTCACTGTTGTATAGTTGGATTCTGATTCCGTATTTATTTTGTGGATCTCACATTCCTTGTTCCTCAAGGTCCTTGCTCTCTGAAATTTGACCTCCCTGAAGAAGCAGTATGGCAGAATCATTTTCTGCTGCCTTTGACCTGCTCTGGTATCTAGAGAAACTTAGTGATGAGGAATTTCATAGTTTTAAGAGTCATCTAGAACAAGAGATCCAGCAGTTTGGACTGCCACAGATTCCATTGACTGACCTAGAGGTGAGCAAGGAAGTTCTGGTCAACACATTGAGGAGCTCCTATGAGGAACAGCACACTTGGAATATGACATTTAGTATACTTCAAAAGCTTGGTCATAAAGATCTCTGTGAGAAGATCACCATCAGACAAAACCGTGAGTGGGGCCCTTCCCAGAAGGGGGTGGGGAATGGGCCAAGGGGAAGTTTTCCGAGAGCTTGGTTGTTTTGTATCCCAAGATGTAACTATGTTCTTTGATGACTTCTAAGAGCTTTGTAGTTGAGTCCCTGGGGGTTTCCAGATATAAGATCATGTCATCTGCAAAGAGCAAGAGTTTGACCTCCTCTGTTCCCATTTGAATACCCTTGATCTTCTTCTTTTGCCTGATTGTACTAGCTAGAACTTCCAGAACTATGTTGGATAGCAGTGGTGATAGTGGGATATCCTTGCCTACTTCCACTTCTAAGCAGAAATGCTTTCAGTTTTACTCCATTCAATATGATATTGCTTGTGGGTTTGTTGTCCATGGCCTCTATCAGTTTAAGAAATGTCCAACCTAAGCCTATTCTATTCAGTTCTTGTCAGAAAAGATGCTGTATATTGTCAAAGGCCTTTTCTGCATCAATTGAGTGAATCAGAAGGTGTTTGTTTTTAATTTTATTGTGGTAAATTACCTTTATAGATATATGTATGTTGAACCAACCTTGCATCCCTGAGATAAAGCCCACTTGATCATGATGTATAATTTTTTTAATGTGTCACTGTATTCTGTTTGCTAGGATCTTATTGAATATTTTTGCATTAATATCCATTAATAATATTGACCTATAGTTTTCTTATTTTGTTGCATCCTTTCTTGGTTTTAGAAGCTTGGTTACTTTGATAAGTGACTTTCCATGCCAAAAGAGGCACTCTGAGGACTGAAAAGAGGACCAGTGATGGGTTGGATGTGGGTTGTGTCCTGTCTTGTGACTTTCTGATTTTATCTCTATTTTTTGTCTTCTTGCTAAATGGCTTTTAAAAATTTTTTTCCTCTTTATTTTTTTTATTAAATAATAACTGTGTACATTAATGAATTTACAGGGTACAGTGTGCTGATTTTTATATACAATTTTTTTCGGAGACACAGACAGCCTCAAGCTGTTGCCCTGGGTAGAGAGCTATGGTGTCACAGCTCACAGCAACTTCCAACTCCTGGGCTTAAGCAATTCTCTTGCCTCAGCCTCCCAAGTAACTGGGATGACAGGAACCTGCCACAATGCCTGGCTTTTTTTTTTTTTTTTGGTTGTAGTTGTCATTGTTGTTTGGCAGGCCTAGGCTGGATTTGAACCCGCCAGCTCTGGTGTATGTGGCTGGCACCTTAGCCACTTGAGTTATAGGTACCAAGACTTTATATACAATTTGGAATGTTTATACCAAACCGGTTAACATAGCCTTCACCTCACTTAATAATTGTGTTAAGGCATTTATATTCTACTCTTAATAGATTTGACATGTACCCTTAATATATACCATAGGTAAGGTCCCACCAATTACCCACCCTCCACCTGGCCTCTCCCCTTTCCCCCCTTCTCTTCCCTCCTTCATCCTGGGCTATTGTTGTGTTTTATCTTTTGTATGAAAGTGTGTGTCTGATTATATATTGGTTTCATAATAGTACCGAGTACATTGGATACTTTTTCTTCCATTCTTGAGACACTTTAAAAATTGATTCTCCCTGGATAAAATATTTAAACCTAAGACATGAAACTATAAAGATACTAGAAGAGAGTGCCAGGGAAACACTTGAAGAAATTGGCCTGGGAGAATATTTTATGAGAACCCCCCTGGCAATTGAAACAACACCAAAAATGTATTATTGGGATCTGATCAAACTATAAAAGCTTCTGCACAGCCAAGAACACAGCAAGGAAAGCAAGCAGACAACTAAATGGCTTTTATAAAAGTGGCCAGGGCAAGTGCTTAAGGTAGAGTGGATCCCCTAGTATGGAGCTTTGTCCTAGAACTGTAAGATCTGGGCCAAAGAAATGAATGATCCTATGTATAAAGATTATGGAGAGTTAATATACTGGATACTCCCCTAAGCATATCATCATATTCATTGGCTCACTTAGTATTACAAAACATCTCTGAACTAGATATAATTATGTATCTCAGTTGAAAAACTGAATATCTGAATGGTTAAGAGAACTTACCAAGATCATGAATCTAGGGCCAGGCATGGTGGCTCACATCTTGTAATCCTAGCACTCTGGGAGGCTGAGGCAGATGGATTGCTTGAGTTCAGGAGTTGGAGACCAATGTGAGCAAGAGACCCTGTCTCTAAAAATTAGCCAGGCATTGTGGCAGGTGCCTGTAGGCCCAGCTACTCTGGAGACTGAAGCAGGAGGACCATGTAAGCCCAAGAGTTAGAGGTTGTCATGAGCTGATGATGATGCCACAGCACTCTAGCCTGGATGAGAAAATGAGACTCTCATTTAAAAAAAAATCATGAACCTAATCCAAAGTTTCCTACATAGCAGAGCTAAGAGTTTAAGCAAAATATAAGTGACTCCAAATGCCATGATTTTTTTTTCTCATCTTTCTCATCCTTTGAATATTCTCCACCAATCTGGAAAAGATTGTATTATAAGGATGTATTATAAGATGTATAAGATGGATTATAAGGATTTATTCAACCTTCTTGCTGCTTTAATGCAACCTAATAAATATCTTTGTACCTTTGTGATGAATGGGTAGTGAGTAAAATGACTTTGTTTTTCCTGTACTTTTACTTTATATGAAAATAGGGTGAAACCATTTTTACCTCTTGAATTTTTATCTGTATTTGGCATTTCATCTTCCCTCTGTTCACTCTCTTAGGTAACAAAGAAATGCACAAATGTCTCATGAGGACAAAATTCCTAAGCCAGTGGGAAACATGCCGTTTTTCAGAAATTCATTACTCATTCTTTTCTGAAGTTACTGGTGACATATTCTATATACTTGAATCATCATATGATTCTTCAACATCTTCCACAGAGAATCTTAATGTGTTCCTCGTGGGAGACAGAGCCACTGGGAAATCTATGATCACAAAAATCGCAGTGACAAAATGGACAGTGGGTGAGATGTGGAAGGACACCATCTCATACATTGTTCACATCACATCTCACAAAATAAATGAGATGACTAATAGCAGCTTGGTTGGCCTGATCTCCAAGGACTGGCCCAAGGACCAGGCTCCAATTGCTGACATCCTGTCTGATCCCCGGAAGGTCCTTTTTATCTTGGAGGATCTGGATAACATGAACATTGACCTGAATGTGGACGAATCTGCTTTATGCAGTGACAGCAGACAGAAGGTGCCGGTGTCTGTTCTCCTGGTCAGTTTGCTGAAGAGAAAAATGGTTCCAGGTTGCTGGGTTCTGGTCTCCTCACGGCCCAGTTGTGAACCTTCCATAAAAGCCTTGATGAATGAGGGAGATTGCTATGTGACCCTGCAGCTCTCTAACGAAAAGAAGCAGAGCTATTTTCACTTATTCTTTAACAACCAAGAGAGGGCCGTGTTAACCTTCAAGTTTGTACTTATGAGTGAAATTCTTGTGGATCTATGCGAGGTCCCACTCTTGTCTTGGATCCTGTGCACTGTCCTGAATCAGCAGATAAACCAGGGGGAAGATATCGGATTCTCCTGCGAGACACCCACGGATATATATACCCATTATCTCGCCAGCGTGTTGGCATCTGACCCTGACGTTACTGCCCGTCAGCATCACCTCATTCTCCTAAATCGTCTGTGTTTACTGGCTTTAGAAGGACTGTCTCACAACACCCTCCATTTCAGCAGAAATGACCTTGTAAGTGTTGGGTTCACCAGTGATGATGTCTCTGTGTTACAAGCCATGAATATTCTCTTGCGGAGCAGCAACCACCAGGTCCGTTACGAGTTTATACACTTGAACATCCAGGAGTTTTGTGCCGCCCTCGCGAGCCTGATGGTGTTACCCCGGCGCTGGATCCCCTCAGCCAGGAGGAGAAAGAAAGAGAAAAGAGAGTTATATGACAATTTTGGCCCAGTAATTACTTCCATTTTTGGCCTTCTTAATGAGAAAAGGAGAAAAATTCTTGAGACATCTTTGGGTTGTCAACTCCCCATGGTGGAATCTCTCAGGCAGAACTTGCTCATGCAAATGAAATATTTAGGGAACAATCCGAACCTAATGGAACACCACATGCCTTTGTTTTATTGTTTCTTGGAGAATCTGGAGGAAGAATTTGTGAAAGAGATAATGAGCTTTTTCTCAGAGGCAACTATTTTTATTCAAGACAACAAAGATTTGATGGTGTCATTATATTGTCTGCAGCATTGCCAACCTTTGCAGAAGCTTAAGTTGAGTGTTCAGCAAGTCTTTCGGTGTGAGACGCCCATCTCCATGCTAACTTCTAGGTGAGTCTTAATAAAAAAAAAAATCCTTTTCCTATATACCTGTGACCTGTCCATAATTCTAGCCCTTGTTGTCTCTGAGAAGGTGGACCCTAAACGCCATGCAGAACTTGTCTTCCGCTCTAGCTTTCAATAAGACCAGCAGTTTTAAAAAAAATCTCTACTTCAGTTTAAACTCAGGGTTTTCATGTTAAATCTCAGTCTTACTGACATTTTAGGGGCCAGAAAATTCTGTGGCACTTGTGGTGGTCATGGGGCTTTCGTGTATTACAAGCTGTTTAGCAATATCCCTGGCCTCTACCCTAGCCAGTAGCATGCAGTTGTGACAATAAACATCCTGAGACATTGACAGATGTCTCCTGGTGGTCAGAATTGCTGCTAGTTGAGAACCAATGGATTGACTTCATTTCTGCAGATCACTTGTATGGATTAACTGAAGTATCCTTATATTCCACAGTGGGAGTGTTCATAATAGCACATAACATTCTACACTTATTATCAATATGGGTGTTTCTAGGTCTATAATATTTCTAAAGTTAAAGGCACTGAACTCTGTTGCATTTTGCCCAAATATGGAATCACCAACTACATATAGTGAGCCTGGATGTTGTTTTTCATCCATGACAAGGCGTTGTCTCTTCCTGCCTCATCTATTAAGTCAGAGTCAGGTACAAGGTCTCTCCAAAGATATAGTAATATATGTAGAGGGCACCACAAATGTACATACTTTTTTTTTTTTTTTTGCAGTTTTTGGCAGGGGCTGGGTTTGAATCTGCCACCTCCAGCATATGGGGCTGGTGCCTTACTCCTTTGAGCCATAGGCACTGCCCAAAATGTACACACATTTTAAGAAAGAAAAAAATCTGGGCAGTGCCTGTTGCTCAGTGGGTAGGGTGCTGGCCCCATATACTGAGAGTGGTGGGTTCAAACCTGGCCCCAGCCAAACTGCAATAAAAAAAAAAATAGCTGGGCATTGTGGTGGGTGCCTGTGGTCCCAGCTACTTGGGAGGCTGAGGCAAGAGAATCGCCTAAGTCCAGGAATTGGAGGGTGCTATGAGCTGTGTGATGCCACGGCACTCTGCTGAGGGTGGTAAGTGAGACTCTGTCTCTCCAAAAAAAAAAAAGAAAGAAAGAAATCCTGTATTATATTTGTAATACAAGTCATGTTTGACTTCTGCAATGAATTATAAGAGGTGCTCAGCATGACTTCTATTCATCTTTTGTTACTGGTATATTGCATATTACAATTTTAATACAGGTTTTTCTTTACTTAAAATGTGTACACGTTTTTAGCACCCTCTGTGTGTATGTGTGTTATTTTTCAAATTGTTGGAGTAGAGCTGATTCCACTGGATAATCACATTTTTCTTCTCTATAGTCAAATACAGGGCCTCGCCTTCTGGATGAATATCTGCTCTCTATTTTACACCAAGGAGAACTTCCAGGAGTTGGAAATTTGTACCAGTGACTTTAACAGGATTTCAGAATTGCTTCTGTGTAAAGCCCTGAGACATCCTAACTGTCAGCTTCAAACACTCAGGTACTCCACCAGTCTCTGCCTCAGAGTTCCCCAGGGAATAGCAGTGGTCTCCTCTTCCTTCTCTGGAGAAACACAAGAAAATGATTATCTCACTTGATAAATACTAACACTGGGAAAGGAACTAAAGCAGGTGAATGTGCCCATTGCAGTAAGGGGATTGGGGAGCCCCTGAAATCCTTGGTATTGTTTTTAGAAAATAAAAGATAGTTGATTCAGGTATTGATGAATTACAAGCTGTCCAGGTGAAAAAAATGATATCATTTTGGGTTCTGTTCAACCATATATAAGAGACTTCCTCTCCTCTTCACTCCCCGCCCCCAAAGGTCAGTGAAGCACATAAGGCTTATTTTTCTACTCCATGAAAGGTCTGGAGATAGAATGCTTGTGGCAGACAGTGTTAGGTCAGGTTCGTCTGTCTGTGACCAAGATGATCTTGGGTCCAGCCATCATGGCTGCCTCAGGAAGCACCAGCAGGAGGAGAGGAGAGAAATGTACATGGCTAAGCTTCTGTAGCTTTGTTGATGGTTGTAGAGTCTTCCTCCTATCACTCTCCTTGCTTCTCATTGACATGCTCATCTTTCTTTTTTTTTAATTTATTTTTTGAGACAGAGTCTCACTCTGTCACTCTGGGTAGGGTGCCATGATGTCATCATAACTCACAGCAACCTCAAATTCCTGGGGTCAAGTGATACTTCTGGCTCAGCCTTCCGAGTAGCTGGGACTACAGGTGTCCACCACAATGCCCAGTTAGTTTTGTTTTTTTTTTTTTTTTAGTAGAGACTGGGTCTTGCTCTTGCTCAGGCTGGTCTGGAACTCCTGAGCTCAAGCGATCCATCTGCCTCAGCCTCCCAGAGTGCTAGGATTACTCATATGAACCACAGTGCCTGGCCTACTGGAGGATGATTTCGAAGTTCAACAGCCTGGTGTTGGGATTAGCAGAACCATTCTGACCTAACTGGGAACCTAAAGTTGAGTACAGTATGTGAGGAGATGATTAACACTCACAATCTGTACTAGGATGGAATAGGGCAGGCAGGAAAATTGCAGCAGCGTTCATGTTGCACCTGACCTTTCCTGGAAGTTCCCATGACTTTTTTTTTTCTTTTGAGACAGAGCCTCAAACTGTCCCTCTGGGTAGAGTGCCGTAGCATCACAGCTTACAGCAACCTCCAACTCCTGGGCTCAAGCGAGTCTCCTGCCTCCGCCTCCCAAGTAGCTGGGACCACAGGTGCCCACCACAACGCCTGGCCATTTTTTTTTTTTGGTTGCAGCCATTGTTGTTTGGCGGGCCCGGGCTGGATTCGAACCCGCCACCTTAGGTGTATGTGGCTGGCGCCTTAGCCACTTGAGCCACAGGTGCCGAGCCAGTTCCCATGACTTTTGTCTTCTGCAGGTTGTCCTATGTTTCTGTCAGCTCTAATTTCAATGACTTGTTCATGTCAATGGCTTGTAACCAGAACCTGACCTTCCTGAATGTGAATTGCATTCCGATTTCCCAGAAGATGTTTTCCCTGCTGTGTGAGGCCCTGAGCAGTCCCACGTGCAACATACAACACCTGAGGTGAGTCCCCACTTGGCCTGACACTCAGTGAGGGGAATGGTCAGGTGCTGGTGTGCAGAGGTGCTCTGCAGATAAGGCCACCTCCCCTCTGTCCTTGATGTAATTCCTTCTTAAAGATTGTTAGCACATGGTTTATTTCTCTATCACCAGCATTATTCCTGTCATTTCTATTGATCTCAACTGCTACATCGACCATTTCTATCACTTGGCTTCTCACTCCTATGACCTAATTTCTCTAACGATCTAGTTCTCTGGTTCATTCTCAGGTACATAGCACCCTGGTCAAACCCTGAAGAAACACTATGTGAGGGAAATGCTATGTAAGCCACAGTAGTTTTAAATTTTCGAGGAGTCACACTTGAAAAATGAAAGGAAATAGCCAAATGTTTTAAAATTAAACCTTAACCCAATGTATAAAATTAATACCAATACATAATATTTAATAAAAAACCATTAATGAGATTTTATATTCTTTTTTGGTATGAAAACATCAAAATCTGGTATAAATTCTATCTTCACAGAATATCACTATTCTGATGGTAAATTTTCTTTTTTTATGATAGTATATCTTTATTTTTAAAATTATTATTAGATCATAACTGTGTATATTACTGCATTTATGGGGTACAATGTGGTGGTTTTATATGCAATTTGGAATGCTTACATCAAACTGGTTAAGATAGCCTTTGCCTCACTTATTATTGTGTTAAGACATTTGTACTCTACTCTTAATATGTTTGACATGTACCCTTGCAATATGCATAGTAGATGAGGTCCCACCAATTACTCTCCCTATACCCAGCCAAACCCTCCCCTCCCCTTACCCTCCTCTTTTCTCCTTTCTGGGCTATAATTGTGTTTTATCATTTGTATGAAAGTGTGGGCGATTATATGTTGGTTTCATAGTATTGAGTACATTGGATATTTTTTCTTCCATTCTTGAGATACTTTACCAAGAAGAATATGATCCAGCTCCATCCATGTAAACATAAAAGAGGTAAAGTTTCTGTCTTTTTATGGCTGCATAATATTCCATGGTATATACCACATATACCACATATACCCCAATTTGTTAATCCATTCATGGGTTGATGGGCACTTGGGCTGCTTCCATGACTTGGTAATTATGAATTGGGCTGCAGTAAACATTCTTGTGCAAATGTCTTTGTTGTAAAATGATTTTTGATCATCTGGGTATTTGACCTCTATTTTGATTGCATGAAATTTACAATTGAAAAATTAATTTACATATCCAAGGTATTATTAAATAGTGTTCCTCAATAAGTAAATTGAAACTTTCAATTACACTGTTTGCATTTGAAGTTCAAGTTGTAGTTGAGCCCTTCACCCTGGAGGTGTGCTGTAAACACCTATATTGTGCCTGTTAGGTGGAAACTTACTCAACCCTCTTCTCCCTTCCTTCTTGAATTTAATCGTGTTTTTCTCTTGTGTGGACCTGTAGGTGTTCCTCTACTAGTTTCAACTTAGTATCGAGAGAATCTTTTCTTTTCTCTTCTCTCTTCTCTTTTCTCTTCCTTTCTTCCTTTCTCTTGACAGAGTCTCACTCTGTTGCCCTCGTTGGAGTACCTTGGCTTACTAGCTCACAGGAACCTCAAACTCTTGGGCTCAAGTGATTCTCTTGCCTCTTGCCTTAGCATCCCACGTAGCTGTGACTACAGGCATCCACCACAAGACCTGGCTATTTTTAGTGAAAGATTTGCTCGAGCTGATCTCGAACTCTTGAGCTCAAGTGGTCCATTTGCCTCCACCTCGCAAAGTGCTTTTGAGCCCAGGAGTTTGAGGTTTCTGTGAGCTATGATGACATCATGGCAGTCTAGCCTGGGCTACAGTGAGACTCTGTCCCCAAAACAAGGAAACAAGCAAGCAAGCAAAGAAAAACAGAATGTGCTTGGTGGACTTGTGAACAAGATGATCAGGGAGGACAGGACAGAGTGAACAATAAATAGAAAATTAAGAGATAAAGTTAGAAAGCAAATTAGGAGCCAGGTCATATGGGGCACCATGGGCAACGTGGAAAACCTTCACAGGTCAGTGTAAATGTGGTGGAAAATTGAGGGTCTTGACCAGGCTTGTACATGTGGTGGCACATACATTACTCTGTTAGGTGGCCTGTCTAATGCCTGGCCTCTGTGGTTCTGAAACATGCCACTGGGGGCCACGTGGAGACAGATGCAAAAGGATGGAGACCTGCCTGATCACTGCCCTTCCCAAAGGTGCACCCCTCACCCTAATTTGAACTCTGAGAATTGGTATACAGTGAGATTAAGAGCAGAGGGATCCATTTATTTCCTAATCAAGGTAAAGTATCTTCTCACTTGGTTGGGACTGATTTTATTTAAAAGAGGCATGGCTTAGAAAATGGGGTAGGCTTATTTCATCTCTGAGTTCTCCTTACAGCTTGATGCGCTGTGACTTGCAAGCTAGTGTGTGCCCAGAAATTGCCTCCATCCTCGTCAGCAGCAAGAAGCTAAAAAAACTGACCTTATCCAACAATCCCCTGAAGAATGATGGGGTGAAAATACTGTGTGATGCTCTGTTCCACCCAGAATGTGTCCTTGAGTCACTGGGGTAAGGGGGCTTACACAAGCCTACCACAGAGAAGTCCATGCTTGGGCTTGAATATCTAGGCATTTGGTCAAAGAATGAGGGAGGAAAAAAGTATAGCAAAGTGCAGCCGCTAAAAATGTTTTTGGAGTGGGACAGGTCTGGGTCAACATTCTACATTGATTGCTAGTTAGAAGCACAATGTTGGCAAAAATGCATTTAGGTTCATTGGAGTTTTTACCGCCAACTTATATTCCCCAATTTGGAGAACAAAGTCAGAACATTAGCAAACTTAAGACTTTGGAGAGGGAGTTAAATATAGTGATAAGGATATTATGAGTGCATTTCCTGGACCACAACAGCCCCACTCCCTACATAAGAGTGGGGAACTTGCATTGCCAACCCCAGTCCAGTTTACCTTCCACCCACATGCAGAAATCAAGATCCAGTGTGGTTATTGACAATTTTTTTTTTTTAGCTATTAGAGACTAGAAATATAATTGGAATTGAGCAAAATTTCAACTTATATTAGCAATAAATTAAACCTGAAGAGAAATTGAATGCTATAAAATGGGTTTGCAGGTCTGGAATCGGGTCCACAGAGATGCATTCTCTCTTTACTTTTTTGTCCATTTTCAACAGTTCCCATGTTCCTTTGTAAGCAGCAAGGTAGCTTTTTGAGAATCACAGTTTTCAGATGGAAAAGAATTTTAGGATTCAACTTAACCTCCCCTCCCCCAGATAAAAATATGCTTTATCAAACAATGAGGAAATCAGATTATAGAAGTAATCTCTGAAAGATTCTCCAGTTAGTGGACATGGGAGCTAGGTGGTTCTTCTGATGCCCTGCCCCTTATTTCCTGTTCTGTATTTTTTCCCCTGTACCATGTTGGGTACTTTTTAATCTCCATTTCTCAGGAAGGACATAGGAGATAGAGGTGTGTTAGGTTGTGGCAGCAGAAGGCACGGAGGCTCTTGTGGTAGGGTGTCAGAGGCTCTTGTGGTAGGGTGTCACATGACCCCTTTTTAGGCAACTGTAGCATCACTAATCCTCCCCCTGTTTCTGTGGCCCCATGCAGGTTGTACTTCTGCTGCCTTACAGAACGCTGTGTCGCCTATATTGCGAGAGTCCTTATGCTCAGTACAACTCTGAAACATCTAGACCTATCTGTAAATTGCCTACAAAACCGTGCAGTGTTGGCTTTGACTTTTCCCTTGTCACTCCCAGAATGTCGTTTACAGGAGCTGGAGTAAGTCTTTCTATGGTTCTCATGGGTGACAGCATCCCTGCTGTGTAAGGAGGTTTGCATGCTGATGTTGTCAACAGAAACAAAACTTTAATGATGGTGGCCAGGCACAGTGGGTCACACCTGTCATCCCAGCACTCTGGGAGGCAGAGGTGGGAGGATCGCTTGAGATTAGGAGTTTGAGATGAGCCTGAGCAATAGTGAGACCCTATCTGTAAAAATAGCTGGGTACTGGGGCAGGTGCCTATAGTCTCAGCTACTTGGGAGGCTGAGGCAGGAAGTTTAAGTGAGCCCAGGAGTTTGAGGTTGCTGTGAGTTAAGCTGAGGTCACAACACTCTAGCCTGAGAGACAGAGTGAGACTCTGTCTCAAAAAAAAGTTTTCAGTGATGGTGTCAAGAGTGATAAAGTGTGTGGGAACATGTGTTCCCAACAATAGGCAACCTAAAAACACAGTAAGATTTACTGATGAATCTGCTTAGCTGAGAAGGATCAGGGCCCACAAAATCCCTCATACCCTCCTCACCTAGAGTTGGCACCTGTACCAACCTCACTGGACATAATGTGCAGAAGTGCTGTGGAAGAAGGGACCCCAAAATGCAGCTCCAACCTGGCTTACACACTCTTGGGGAAGGGAGTCACAGGAGTATCTTTGTTGGGAAACAGCTGTATTGGAAGGGGGTATGTTGGGAGCATCCCCAATCTGGGGGAGACTTCCACATTCAGCCCATGAGTATGGCCATGGACATGCTTCTCTGATAAGCTGATTTAAGTTGGGTCCAAGGCTGGTGGATTGCCTAAGCTCAGTTCTAGACCAGACTGAGCAAGAGTGAGATTCCATCTCTTCTAAAAATAGAAAAACTCGCCAGGCACTGTGGTGTAAATCTGTGGTCCCAGCTACTTGGGAGGGTGAGGCAGAAGGATCACTTTAGACCAAGAGTTTGAGGTTGCTGTGAGCTATGGTGCCATAGCATTCTACCCAGGGCACAGAGTGAGACTGTGTCTCACAAAACAAACAAACAAACAAAAAAACGGGTCATGAAATCATCTCTTTAAAAAATGGTAGCACTGTAGCTTATGAGCTCCAGAACTGATACACCTAATGGACTATGTAAGAACATAGTTGATACCACTGTATCTCACCTCATTTTTAAAAAATGTATCTCACTTCTTATGTGGAATTTCTTTCTGCCTTGTAGTTATAGCTTAAATCCGAGTTTGTGCTTACTTTAATTTGAGAATAGGCCAGTAAGTGGCAAAATAGAAAATTCTGGGGATATCCTAAATGTAGTTTTATTGGAACACAGGCATTTATATGTTTATATGTGTTTATATGGACACTTTTGGGCTGTGGTGGCAAAGCTGAGTAGTTGTGACAAAGACTGTGTGGCCTATAAAGCCTAAAATATTTATTATCTGGTCTATTGCAGAGAAAGTTTTTCAACCCTGCATCAGAAAATAATTGTTATGGAAACTGTTTTCCAATTTAAAGTAGATCAGGGTGCAGAAGGTGATTTGCCCATCCTGAGGCAAGGTTAGTCAAGGTAACCAACTTCACTGAGCAAAGACTTGGAGGAAGATTCATGTACATCACCAGAGTGGGGCTTCCAAGTAGAATCAACAGCCATTGTGAAGGCGTTTTAGCATAGACATGGCCTGCCATGGTCAAGAGGAGGCATGAGTCCACGTGGTGGGGTAAAGAAGTAGAATTGCAGAATTAGACATGGAAGATGTGAATGGAGAAAACCAGGGAGAACGTGGCAGCTGTAAAGACTTGGGTTACTCTGAGTGGGAAGAGTCCTATGGTATAATTACTTTTTTTTTTTTTAAGACAGAGCCTCAAGCTGTCACCCTGGGTAGAGTGCTGTGACATCACAGCTCACAGCAACCTCCAACTCC
>CAUYTI010149984.1:0-21679 GCA_963575145.1 Galago senegalensis | reverse complement strand
ACAGGCGCCTGCCACAACGCCCAGCTATTTTTTGGTTGCAGCCATCATTGTTGTTTGGCGGGTCCGGGCTGGGGATTCGAACCCGCCACCTTAGGTGTACGTGGCTGGCGCCTTAGCCGGTTGAGCTATAGGCGCCGAGCCACTTCTGATTGTCTTAATAATTTTTTTCTTAAACTTTCTTATACTTCTGATTGTCTTAATAATTTTTTTCTTAATAATTTTTTTTTTTTTTGAGATAGAGTCTTAGTTTGTTGCTCTCGGTAGAGTGCCCTGGCGTCACACAGCTCACAGCAACTCCTGGGCTTAGGTGAATTCTCTTGCCTTAGCCACCTAAGTAGCTGGGACTACAGGTGCCAGCCACAGCATCTGGCTATTTTTTGTTGCAGTTTGGCCGGGGCCAGGTTTGAACCTGTCACCCTTGGTGTATGGGGCCAGCTCCCTACCTACTGAGCCACAGGCACCGCCCTATTTAATTTAATTTTATTTCTTTTTGAGATAGAGTCTCTCGTTGTCACCCTCAGTAGAGTGCCATGGTGTCACTGCTCACAGCAACCTCAAATCCTTGGGCTTAAGCAATTCTCTTGCCTCAGCCTCCCAAGTAGCTGGGACTACAGGCACTCACCATAATGCCCAATGATTTTTTGTTGCAGTTGTCATTGTTGTTTAGCTGGCCCAGGGCAGGTTCGAAACCACCAGTCTCCATGTATGTAGCTGTTACCATTACCACTGTGCTATAGGTGCTGAGCCTATTATTTTATTTTCTAACTGGAAGTCTTGCTGAACTCTAATATGTTCTACTAGGCTTTAATTTAATTCTCTAGTTTTCTAGATAATCACATGAGACAATTAATATTGCATCATCTTTTCCAAATTTCCCTCTTTCTCCCTTCCTCTTTTCTCTTCTCCCTCCCACCGTCCTTTAGTTCTAAGGTTCATTGAATTGGAGCAACCAAAATAAGGTTACATACTTTAGGGTGAAATACTGAAGATATTCCAGTAAAGATGGGAACAAAATGAAGAAAATGCCTATATCACTACTATGATATTTATGACATTTTTAGAAGACAGATTTTAAAGCCAAACATGGTGGCTGATGTCTATAATCCCAGCACTTTGTGAGGCCAAGGCAGGAGGATTGCTTGAGGCTAGGAATTCAAGACCACCCTGGGCAATGCACCTGTAGTCCCAGCTGAGGCCGCTGAGGCGGGTGATTGCTTGAGCCCAGGAGCTGGAAGATGCAGTGAGCTGTAATCATGCTTCTGTGCTCCAGCCTGGGCAACAGAGCAAGACCCTATCCAGATAGGTAGACAGACAGACAGGTTTTCAAAGCTATATGCAAGAATATTTGAAGAATGAAATCACTTTTCTATCAAAAGAGCCGTCAAATGTATATTCTTCTGGCTTGGCGCCTGTAGGTAAGTGGCTAGGGCACCAGCCACATACACCAGAGCTGGCAGGTTCGAATCCAACCTGGGCCTGCCAAACAACAATGACAACTCCAATCAAAACAAAATAGCTGGGTGCTGTGGCCAGCGCCTGTAGTACCAGTCTACTTGGGGGGCTAAGGCAAGAGAATCTCTTAAGCCTAAGAGTTGGGGGTTGCTGTGAGCTATGACATCATGACAGTCTAGGCCGTCACTATATCAAGGGTGATATAGTGAGACTCTGTCTCAAAAAAAAAAAGTATATTCTGCATTTTTATAGCATTGTTACCTAGTCTCTCCTGTATTCTGCAGTATCATATATTTTCATTTTATTTTTCTACTCTTAATGCTTCTAAGTCAAGGGCCATATCTTAAAAGTATATATGCTATGTGATTCTTACCAGACTTAACCATATGATAAATAATTAGCAAATATTTGGTAATTAAGTTTTTAGACCTTAGGAGGCCGGGCATGGTGGCTCATGCCCATAATCTCAGGACTCTGGGAGGCTGAGGTAGGTGGATTGCTTGAGCTGACAGCTGAGCAAGATTGAGACCCTATCTCCAAAAATATCCCAGCATTGTGGCTGGCGCCTGTAGTCCCAGCTACTTGGGAGGCTGAGACAAGGGGATCACTTGAGACCAAGAGTTTGAGGTTGCTATAAGCTGTGATGCCACGACACTTTACCGAGGGTGACAAAGTGAGACTCTGTCTCAAAAATAAAAAGTTTTAGACTTTAGGCCAGTAATTGAAATGCCTGATTATTTATGTGGTTGATAAGTATAAGATAAAAATATAAGGTACTTTTTTTGTGTTGTACAGATTTTCTGATATAGAAATCAAGGAAGTCAAATAGAGTATCTTTAGGAGGAATAGACTATGACAGATTTATTATAATCAGATGTTTTATAAAAGGCTACTATTGACAGGAAGGAAGGCTATTTTTTGTTCTTAAGTATACTATTTTTGTCAGCTTTCTTATTCAGAACAGTGGAAAATGGTAGCTTTTTATTTGCTTATTTTGTTTTCTAATACTGGTAGAGGTTCATATAATGAAAGTGTTTTGCTTATATTAGTGCTGTATTCATGTTTTTGTTTTGGTATTTTTTTGCCCTGTACATTTAAAAAAATATGTTGTTATTGTATCTTAGATTGTCAAAACCTAAAGTTAAAGGCTATGTGATGTCTCTATTTTTATACTAGCATATAAAGTTAGAAGTCTAATACATATTTTGATTATACTGAAAAAATCTGAGTTTAACTTTGACAATCAGTTTGGAATATATAGTCTCTTTATATACTTTCTAGCAGTGGCACCGAGCCTTTTTGACACCAGGGACCAGTTTCATAGAAGTCACTTTTTCCGTGGACTGGGAGGGAGGAAGAGTATCCTCTCCACCTCAGATTGTCAGACGTTAGATTCTAGTAAGGAGTGTACAACCTAGATCCCTCACATGTGCAGTTCACAGTAGGGTTTTTGCTTGTATTGTGAGAATCGCATGCTGTTGCCAGTCTGACAGGAGGCACACCTCAGGCTTTGAGTGACTGTAAATACAGATGAAGCTTCACTTGCCTGCCTGCTGCTCATCTTCTGCTATATGGCCAGATTCCTAACAGGCAATAGATTGGTCTGTGGCCTGGGGTTAGGGACCAAAACCTTATAGTTTTAAAATTTGCAGACAGCTGGCAGATACTTTAAGAAAAAAAGCCTGAAGTTAAACTCTAAGAAGGGAAGGACGTGGGCTCCCAGGTTTCCAGAGAAGCAACTAGAAGGCACTAGATATAGCTACTAAGTTATCTTTGGCTTCTCTTCCTGAATCATTTCCTTAAAGCTGAAATAATAGGAGTTTAGAGTTGGAAAGTATCTTAAAAGTCATTTAACAGTACAGAAATCTCATTAGTAATGTCTCATAGATAGTTTTTCATCCTTTTTAAAAATTATTTCTAATGATGATTGGAGGAGCTTGATCCTTTCTGAGATGTCATGCTTTTATTGAGTAATTTTTAGGGTTTGAAAATAATTCCTTTTATTGGCTGAAAGGAGTAGCTAGTACTCACAAGTAGTGTTCTTGGGCTCTAGAGTTGCAGAGAGTAAATGCAGTTGGAATAATCTATCTTTTGTAAGTCATTTGTCTGTGCCTTCCTGCTTGACACCAGTTCATTTAGCTATTTCTTCTAGAGCCCTGGAAAAAAAATAAGTTCATTAGGAGTTCTTGGCTCAGAGCCTGTAGCTCAAGTAGCTAGGGCGCCAGCCAGATATACTGGAGTTGGTGGGTTCGAATCCAGCCTGGGCCCAACAAACAACGACAACTATAACCAAAAAATAGCCAGGCATTGTGGCAGGCGCCTGTAGTCCCAGCAACTTGAGAGGCTGAGACAAGAGGATTGCTTAAGCCCAAGAGTTTGAGGTTGCTGTGAGCTGTGACACCACAGCACTCTACCCAGTGTGACAGCTTGAGACTCTGTCTCAAAAAAAAGAATAAGAGTTCTTGAAAGTTTTTCTCATGTCTTTGCTGGTTTATGGGTTTTTTTTGTTTGCTTGTTTGTTGGGTTTTTTTGCGGTTTTTGGCTGGGGCTGGGTTTGAACCCGCCACCTCTAGCATATGGAGCTGGCGCCTTACTCTTTTGAGCCACAGGTGCTGCCCTGGTTTATGGTCTTAGGTATAATAGATGTTCACCTCACACAATTTGGATAATTTACAGGGCATAAAGGTTTTCTTTTTGGTTATAATTTCAAGTTGAAAGTGATAAAATGACTATATGGGATGACTTTGGGTTTGTGTTAGGAATAAGAAGGATACACATTGTATCTGTTCCATTCCTTCATCTCACAATTCCACTCTACAGAAGGTTAATCAGAATGGTATTCCTAGAATAGCATACTGGTCAGCATTGTCAGAAAATGTTGGGATAATTATATTTAGTAATTATTATTATTATTATTATTTTTTTTTTTTGAGACGGAGCCTCAAGCTATCCCCCTGGGTAGAGTGCCATGGCATCACAGCTCATAGCAACCCCAACTCCTGGGCTCAAGCGAGTCTCCTGCCTCAGCCTCCCAAGTAGCTGGGACTACAGGCGCCCGCCACAACGCCCGGCTATTTTTTGGTTGCAGCCATCATTGTTGTTTGGCGGGCCCAGGCTGAGGATTCGAACCTGCCACCTTAGGTGTATGTGGCTGGCGCCTTAGCCGCTTGAGCCACAGGCGCCGAGCCAGTAATTATTATTATTATTATTTTGAGACAGAGTCTAAACTTTCTTGCCCCTAGTAGAGTGCCTTGGTGTCATAGCTTACAGTAACCTCAAACTCTTGGGCTCAAGCGATCCTCTTGCTTCAGCCTTCTAAGTAGCTGGAACTATAGGCACCTGCCAGAATGCCTGGCTATTTTTAAGATGGGTGTCTCAGTCTTGTTCAGTCTGGTCTCGAACTCCTGAGCTCAAGCAATCCACCTACCTCAGCCTCCCAGAGTGCTGGGATTACAGGTGTGAGCCACTGCACCCCACCTAAATTTGTAATTCTTAGAATGTGAGGGAATAGGAATATATCCTCTTTGAAAAAATTATTACTTTTGTTTTGCTTTTGTGAGGGTAGTAGAAAAGAATAAAAATAATTACTTCAAGCAGATCTTTAAAGATTTTTGTCAAAAAGAGGTAAAGTTGCCCCATGATTGATCCCCTTTCTCTGTTTAATATATACTAAGAAGGCAGTTGGAAGTATAGTAGTAAATGGACAGTTATACCTGTAGAAAATATTGCATTTATCCAGATTCTTTGGAGTACAGTTGTGTAGGCCTTTTAGAACCACACAGTAGTTGATCTGGATACTTAAGGATTTTTTTCCCCAAAGAAAAAGATGTATTATTGCCTCTCTCTTCCCCAACAGAAATAGGCTAAATACCAAGTGTTTTCCTGTGAGAGGATTTTCTAGCCATTTTAACTAAAATAAAAGACCACTGTGGTAATTTAGCTGATACTGTCTTTTTTGTTAATGTTATAGTTTAAATAAGTATCACGTCATTAATCACATTAGCTTTTTTTTTTCTGACAGAGTCTCAAGCTGTCACCAGTCACTTTAATTTTTATAAGTTTCATTATTGTCAGCTTATTCATAGGGAAATATGACAGAAGCTCATATCTCTAGCACCTTAACATAAACATTGAGATGTATTTGTTTCTAGCTCTTTTCCCATGCTTTCCTACTTTAGAAACATCTCTCTTTTCTATTTCAGAAGAAGTCAAAGGAATTTTTTTCAAACCCTAAAAACTATTAAGTAAAAGTAATTATCTCAGAGTATTGTGTGTCTAGTTTAGTAATCTGCTTTTCTTATTTACCACTGTATATTCTATATCAATTGAGAAATGTTTATCCTGTTTAATATGTGTATTGGGGAATCTTTGGATCTTTGAATTTTATTGGTATTATGGTTTTTACAATAGTGGTTCTCAAAGTGTGGTCTGAGGCTCTCTGAAAGTTTCTGAGACCCTTCAGGAGGTCCTTGAAATCAAAACTTTTTACAATAATACTGAGATATTATTTGCCTTTTTTATTCTTGTTCTGTCATGAATCTTCGGTGTAGTTTTCCAGAGGCTTAATGGGGTACTGCAACAGCCTAAAGACCTAGGCAACTATGAAATCCAACTATTTTCTGTTAAACAAGATGTTAAAAAGATTGCAAAAATAGCCACGTGCAGTGGCATACACCTGTAGTCAGCTAGTCAGGAGGCTGAGATGGGAGGATCACTTGAGCCCAAGAGTTTAAGATCAACTGGAGCCATACAGCAAGACTGTCTCTTAAAAAAAAAAGATTATAAAAATAAAACAGTGTATTCTAACAAAAGTTCTGGTTTTAAAAAATATTTTATTTATTTTTTTTTTTTGGAGACAGAGCCTCAAGCTGTCGCCCTGGGTAGAGTGCCATGGCATCACAGCTCACAGCAACCTCCAACTCCTGGGCTCAAGCAAGTCTCCTACCTCCGCCTCCCAAGTAGCTGGGACCACAGGCGCCCGCCATAACGCCTGGCTATTGTTTGGTTGCAGCCATCGTTGTTTGGCAGGCCCGGGCTGGATTCAAACCCGCCACCTTAGGTGTGGCCACTTGAGCCACAGACGCCGAACCTAAAAAATATTTTCTAAAGTTATTTTTCATATATATTTATAACATAATTAATTCCTTGCTTTTTTTATTTTTTTTAGACAGAGTCTCACTATGTCACCCTTGGTAGAGTGCCATGGCGTTACAGCTTATAGCAATCTCAAACTCTTGGGATCAAGTGATTATCTTGCCTCAGGCTCCCAAGTCGCTGGGACTACAGGCACTTGCCACAGTGCCCAGCTATTTTTTGTTGTAGTTGATGTTGTTTAGCTGCCCAGGCCGGGTTCACACCTGCCACCCTCTGTGTATGTGGCTGGTGGCATAACCACTGTGCTTTGGGCACCGAGACCCCTTGCTACTTTTAAAATAATAAATATTTTAACATTTCTCAGTTTCAGTTTCTAATATGGCAAGTATTATTAGCCATAACATACACAAACAAAAAGTTTTTGGGGTCCTTATAGTATGTCAGTATGTGAAGAGGTCCTGATTCCAAAAGAATTGAGAACCACTATCTAGAAAAAGATAGGATGCTGGGAATAATCCAGGCCCTTCCTTACATCACTATACTTCAGGTTCATGTCTCTTTTTATGTCATCCTTTCTTTGTTTTTCAGAGATCAAGAGACTTAAAGCTCTATTTCTGTCCTAGATTCTTTTCTGGAAGTTGGAAGCTTGTCAGTCTTCTAAAAATAGCAATTCTTTGTTTTTTCCCTTTTAGATTTGATGGTAGAGTGGTAGCAAAGCTTCCTTTCACCCCTCTTTCTTACATCCAAGGACTGTCTCATCGAAACCTGCTGGGAGATGACACCACAGACTGTTCCTTCATCTTCCTGTACATTCTCTGTACTATGTCAATTCGGCAGGTGAGTGATCATATCCACTATTTAATATGTACAGTCTTTCTTGCTCTCATACCTTAAATTAGTTATTAACTTCTGTAATGCTAGAAATTATATAATAATCCTTAGTACCTGCTGTTACTGTTTTTTCAGTTGCTCATTTTAGAATTCCAGTGTTTCATCTTAAAGCTATCATATTTTGGGCAGCGCCTGTGGCTCAAGGAATAGGGCTCTGGCTCCATATGCCGGAGGTGGCGGGTTCAAATCCAGCCCCAGCCAAAATCTGCAACAACAACAACAAAAGCTATCATATTTTACATGCCTATAGGTCTGGATTACTGATCCTTAGGGATAAGAAGCAGTGATAAAACCAAACATAGATTCCACATCCTGTTCTCAGAGTTCTCAGGTTTCTTGATTACAAATATCTAAAGCTACAAAGGCAAAGAGTGGGTTTAGGTTTTGCATTATCATTTCTTCATTATGCATCAGCACTTTTGGCAGTTCCAGTACGGTACAAGTAAGGGTAGTAAGTGGTGATTTTAGGTTATTCACAGTTGAGATAAAGTCTGTCATAGAGTTTACTTTTGTCCAACTTGATCATTGGACATTCATAGTGAAAAACAGTGAGAGATACGAAGGAAGTAAAAGGGTTATGAGGATCTGCTACAAAATGAAATGGCTTTTAGGACGGGACTTTAAAAGTGGAAGGGGTGAAGTCTTTGGCCTAAGAATTCTTTGTATTTCTGGACATCATTCCGGTTTGAACCTACTGGCATTCAGCAGGCATTGTAGTAGAGAGGTTGGTGCATGCATCAAATATGAACATGATTCGATTCTTTGAGTATTTGTTACGTAAGTGATTCTCTTAGATTTGTTTTTATACCTCCCTTTTGAATACTGTCTGTGGCAGTAGATTTTTGGTTGACCAGGCATGTGAGAATCAGTAGGAAATTGAATTACAGTTTATGGCTCAACAAGATCTTTGTGATTATGTTGCTTAATATTGTTTCACAATTCATCTTTCATCACATCCCCCAAAAGACAGCATTTTTGTTATCCTGACTTTCTTTTTTCTTTTCTTTTTCTTTTGTTATCTTACTCTCTTGCATGGAACTGGTTTTCTTAACACTTTCCATATTATACTTACGCAGATATATTTTTTGCTTCTGTTTTTCCTTGTCTCTGAATGCCTGCTTCTTCCAATTCAATGCAATCAAGGCTTCCTGGAGTCATTTTCTAAGCACTTATTGTATTGTAAGGGATAGAGATTATAAGGGATTATTATATTGTAAGAGGAGCATAAAACTAAATACAGAAGACGACTATCACAGTAGTACAACAAAAATCCATTGTTACAAACTATGACAGTTGTGAGAGAGATGTCAAGGGGATGAAGAGTCGTTGAGACCAGAAGAAAGAGGAATAAGTTGGTTAGAAGACATGTTGAGTTTGAGGCATTTGTAGAGCAGCTAAGTGTATGTGTCTACCAAGAAGTTGTATTTTTTATTTTTTTTAGACTTTCCATTTTAATGAACAATCAGAATAAACCCTGATTAAGTTTACAATTAACAATTGAATATTTAGAGACAGTTAACGTACTAAATTGCATAAACATTATAAATACTTAAAAGCGTTGGTTGATGTTAAGGGAATGTCAACTGCCCAGTAAATGTAAAAGATGACTGAACAGGACCTTAAACAGAGAAAACCTAGTTATTGGTCTCCTCCCCACACACGAAAACTCCCTGGACATTAATAACTTCATCCATTCATTCTGATGGGTAAATAGGCCACTTTTCTTGACACTCAAAAGGGTTAGTTTTCTGTCAGACCAGTGAAGACCCTCAGGACACACAATTTATACTCCCAGCTGAGAATGCACTGTAAGGGACAGGGTCAGCAGACACACAGGCAGCTGGGCCATCCTGGTCCTAGTCCGTCCAGCAGTGTCCACACTGAGCATTGCAGCCCTTGTAGAAGGTGGTCATTGGCTCGTCTGCAGAGTGGGTCTGAAGCTGCATGAAGTAAGCCCGAGGATGTTCACATTTGGGACACCGCTCTGCAGTAGAGTCAGCATTCTCCCAGGCAGCTACTCCCCCAAGCACATCATCCACTTCTTTCAGCTTTGGATACTTCTGATTTGTCACCTTGCAGGTGATGTTGTTCACGTAGGGGCAGGTGTTGTAGGTGAAGTGGTAGCAGCGCTGTCCCTCCTATTGATCAGCCTATTCCCGCAGCCTGGGCAGAAAAGCAGCATTGTTTTATGCCCCTTAGGATTCAAGAAGTTGTACTCTTGTATAATTTTCCCTTCTAGTGGAGCTGGCTTAATCTGTTTTCTGTTACCATAAGAGAATACCACGGATTGGGTAGTCAATAAAGAAAAGTTTTATTACCTCATATTTCTGGAGGCTGGCAAGTCCAAGAACATGGCCCTGGAATCTGGTGAGGGACTTCTTGCTGCATTGTACACATATAACATGATGGAGGGTGTCACATGGTGAGAGGGCAAGAGCAAGGGAGCCAGAGGGCACTGGCTGTGGTAATGAACCCATTCCCATGACAATGACATTAATCCATTCATGGAGGCAGAGGGATTAAATTTCCTGTGTATGAACTTTTGGGGGAGACGTTCAAACCATAGTAGGAGGTTATCCAAAGGCAAAAGCCAAGGCAATGACAATATGGAATGTTGCTCTTTAATTTGATTAAGTCTAAAATGTTTTAATTTAAAACTTTAAAGTTTAAAAAGTAATTTTAGATGTGCCATACATGTTGCTGCCAGGAAGTTACCACTTGAAACTGTAGAATTTTGAAAATGAAAGCTATTTTAAGGATTATCATTTAGGAAGCTCAACTCAAGCAGTCTTTACATTTCTTTCAGTTATTTCAGAAAGTATGATGAGTCATGTATCTAGCAGTTGATTTTATTACAAGTAAAATGTCATTACAATGGGGATCCACAAACTTTTTCTGTAAAGGTCTAGTTAGTAAATTCTTAGGCTTTGTGGGCCATAGAGTCTTTGTCACAAATCTTCCACTCCATTACAGTATGAAAGCAGCCATAAGTACATTTACATTGTTGTGTGACTATTACTACCATTCATCTAGAACTTTTTCATCTTTCGCAACTGAAACCTGTTAAGCAATAACTCTGTGTTCTTTCTTCCCTCCAACCCCTGGCAACCACCGTTCTGCCATTCTACATTCTGTCTCTGTGAATGTTTTTTGTTTTTTGTTTTTTGTTTTTTTTTTGAGACAAGGTCTCACTGTGTCACCCTCGGTAGAGTGCCATGGTGTCAGCTCATAGCAACTTTAACTCTTGGATTTAAGTGATTCTCTTGCCTCAGCCTCCCAAGTAGCTGGGACTATAGGCATCCACCACAATGTGTGGCCATTTTTTTGTTATAGTTGTCATTGTTGTTTAGCAGGCCTGGGGCTGGGTTTGAATCTGCCAGCCTTGGTGTATGTGGCCAGCGGCCTAACCACTGAGCTATGGGTGTGAAATTTTTTTTTAAGAGATGGAGTCTCACTATGTTGCCCAGGCTGGTCTTGAACTCCTGGGCTCAAGTATTTTTCTGCCTCAGCCTCCTCAGTAGTGTGGGATTACAGAAATGAGCCATCATACCTGGCTTATCTGTATGAATATAATATTTGTCCTTTTGTGACTGGCTTATTTCACTTAACGTCTTTAAGGGTCATCCATGTTATAGCATGTATTAGAATTTCCTTCCTTTTTAAGGCCTAATAGTTCATTGTATCTGCTTATCATATTTTGTTTATACATTCATTTATCAGTGGGTACTTGGATTACTTCCCCCTTTTTGGCTATTGTGACTAATGCTGCTACGAACATGGGGTACAATTATAAGTCCATGTTTTTACTTCTTTGGGGTTTATTTCAATAATTGGAATTGCTGGATCGTATGATAATTCTGTGTTTTATTTTTTGAGGAATTACCATACTGTTTTCCATAGTGGCTGTACCATTTTACCCAGTGTTTTTAGTCTTAAGTCTTCTATGGCTAGTAGTGATTAAAAGCACTGACCATTTGTTAAAATACATAAGTAATTTCTCATATTTTTATTTCAGTGACTGGAAGTCATAATTTCATCCATTCAGTTGCAGATTATGCTAAACATATAAAAATAGTGTACATTTATGAAGTTACCTATAGCAATGAGATTGGCCTGTGGTGTTTTAATGTACAGATGTTCTTATAGTAAATAAGAACTTAGCATCTAGAATTATGAGAAGCATTTCCTTTTTTTTTAGAGACAGAGTCTCTTTTTTGTCACCCTTGGTAGACGCCACAGCTCACAGCAACCTCCCGCTCTTGGGCTTAGGTGATTGTCTTGCCTCAGCCTCCCAAGTAGCTGGGACCACAGGCGCCTGCCACAATGCCTGGCTATTTTTTTGTTGTTGCAGTTTGGCCAGGGCTAGGTTTGAACCCGCCACCTTTGGTGTATGGGGCCGGCACCCTACTCACTGAGCCATAGGCGCTGTCCGTGAGAAACATTTCTGTTGTTAATGTCTTTAAAAGTGTCAACACTTTAATTGCTGAAGTGATTAGATATTTTTACTACTAGATTTTCTGGGTTTATGTTTCAAGGTCTTTTATTTGTAAAAGATTACAACTACATTTACTTATGTAAGTTAATAAAATCTCTATAGCATAAACCAGGATCTACTTCTTTTGCTAAGTGTGAGCTGCAGTATAATTAAACCAACCAGTACTGGTCCCTTCAAGACACTGTCCTAGTCCCTTATACCAATGTTGGAGGTATAAGGTTGAATTAAAGGTATTCATCTGTTTTTTTTTTTTGTTGTTGTTGGCAGTTTTGGCCTGGGCTGGGTTTGAACCTGCCACCTCTGGCATATGGGGCTGGTGCCCTACTCCTTTGAGCCACAGGAACCGCCCCTATTCATCTGTTTTCAACCATATTTGTTCCCATCCTCAAGAATAGAACATTCTATCACAATGACACTTCCTTGATAGACTTGGCTGTTTATTCATTTATTTATTCAATAAAATTTGGCACATGTATGTGTAAAGCATTGTACTGGATGCTTAGTATGTAGTCATAAATAAAACTGACATGATGGTCTTTGTCCTTACAGAATGAAGGTTTTATTTGAAATAAAAGAGTTTTCTACTTACACCTTTACTTTTTTAAAATCATTAATCAAATATGAGGTTTTGAAGTACCTTTTAAAATTATTTCTGTCATACTAATCATTCAGCATAGAAAAAGATTAAAATTAAATTTTAAACCTAAACTAAAGCAGTTTATGACATGTTGCTAATTTATACAAGTATTTGTGAGTCTGGTTTTCATCTTTTACATTTTTTTTTTTACAAAGATGAAATGGGATTTGGTGTACAAATTCATTATGGTTTGGTAACCAGATAATAGTGATATAAAAATGTTAGTAATTGTTCTTAACATCAACGTTTTTTAAAAAAATCAACACCCCTCTTTTGGAGTATTTTTAAAATTAGAATTTGTTTTTCAGCCCAAGGTAAGATCAGGTTTCTTTTTACAGGTTAAAATATGATGATATATCATATCAACTGAAAATAAATCTAATTATCTTTTCTCATTTTATCTTTCTCTTTAAGTTGTGTTTACTTCCTTGATGTTTAGTGATTAGCTGCCTTGACCTTCACATCACAAATATTTCCTTTGTGTGAATTTGTAGCAGCGGAAATGGTAGGTTTGCCAGCTTCCACCAGAGGTGTTATCTTAGTTCAAGGTAGTGATGGAGTTCAAGAATAAAAAGAAATTTCTTTAACTCCTAAAATTAAGAGACTTTTTTTTTTTTTAATATATCAATGGTGGGTTGAGTAAAGAAATTAAGCTTTGGTAAAGTGAAAAGATAGTACCTTTTTAAAAAAATTCTTGTCTAATTTGTCAGTATTTTTTTTTTTTTTGAGACAGAGCCTCAAGTTGTCCCCCTGGGTAGAGTGCCTTGGCATTATAGCTCACAGCAACCTCCAACTCCTGGGCTCAAGAGAGTCTCCTGCCTCCGCCTCCCAAGTAGCTGTGACCACAGGCGCCCGCCACAACACCCGGCTATTTTTTTTTTTTGGGTTGCAGCCATCATTGTTGTTTGTCAGGCCCGGGCTGGGGATTCGAACCCGCCACCTTAGGTGTATATGGCTGGCGCCTTAGCTGGTTGAGCTATAGGTGCCGAGCCTAATTTGTCAGTATTAAAACTCCAGTTTTTGACTGCTAACTCAATAATATTTCAATAATATCCCAAGCATGTGCTGTCAGTTTTTTCACAAATATTTAATCTCCACATCATTTTCCCAGTAGTCTACTCAGATGTAATCCTAGGAATGTTAGAAGAGACCATTTGAAGTGATCAGATTTTTCACACCACTTTGTTGGTATAGTAAAGATTATGTTGTGGGAACTAATGAGAAATTATGATCAGTTGTAAGTAAAGATTGGTTACAAGATGCTAGAAAAACACAGAATGTGCTGAGGATTGACAATAGCTGAGTTATTTTAGCAAAATGACTAAGAAATAATATTTAGCAGAATGTGTTTATTGCTATTGACCTGGGTCCTCCCAAAATATCCAGTTAGCAACCAACAACTTCCTTTTTTTGATCAGTGGTTCTTAACCTTCGCAAAAAGGAAGGAACACAAATATTGTAGTGGTATTTCTCTGAGTTTCCTGCCAGTAGAAGACACGATTATGGGAAAATGTTTTTCCTTTGTTTTTCCTTTGTAACATACATGCTTCAGTTGTTACCCTATTATGCAGAACTGGACAGACCTTCAAAATAATTATAATTTTCCAAAACACGATCACATCTTTATTTTGCATTTGTATTTTCTTTTTTTTTCTTCTTTGTGTACATTGATGCATTTATGGGGTTCAGTGTACTGATTTGATATGTACAAAGTGTGTGAAATGCTTACATTGAACTGATTAACACATCCATCACCTCGCTTACTTACTTGTTGTGTTAAGACAGTTAGATTCTTTTCTTAATAGTTTTGAAATGTACCATGGCATCATGTACCTTAGGTGAGGTCTCTCCCAAATATCCTCCCAACCCCCCCTTCCCCTTCCCTTCTACTTTCTGGACTATAGTTATGTTTTACCTTTGGTATGAATGTGTAAGTTATTATATATTGATTTCACAGTAGTGTTGAGTATATTGGATACTTTTTTTCCCCATTCTTGAAATACTCTACTAAGAAGAATATGTTCCAGCTCCATCCAGGTAAATATAAAGAATGTGAAGTTACCATCTTTTTAATGGCTGCGTAATATTCCATGGTGTACATATACCACAATTTGTTAATCCATTCATGGGTCGGTAGGCACTTGGGCTGCAGTAAACATTCCGGTACAAATGTCTTTGTTGTAAAATGATTTTTGATCATCTGGGTATATACCTAGTAGAGGAATTGCAGGATCGAATGGTGGGTCTACTTTTAGTTCCTTGATTATTGTCCAAACTTCTTTCCAAAAAGGTCATATTAGCTTGCATTCCCACCAGCAGTATAGAAGTATTCCCTTCTCTCTGCATCCATGCCAACATCTATAGTCTTGGAATTTTGTGATTTGGGCTAATCTTATTTGAGTTAAATGATATCTCAAAGTGGTTTTGATTTGCATTTCTCTGATGATTAAGGATGATGAGTATTTTTCATGTGTTTGTAGGCCATGTGTCTGTCTTCATCAGGCAAGTTTCTGTTCAAGTATCTTGCACATAAAGAAATGGGGTTATTTATTCTTTTCTTATTGATTAGTTTGAGTTCTCTGTAGATTCTGGTTATCAGACCTTTGTCAGAAGCATAACCTGAAAAAATCTTCTCCCATTTTGAAGATTGTCTGTTTGCTTTGCTTACTGTGTTCTTAGCTGTGCAAAAGCTTTTTAGTTTGATCAGATCCCAGTAATGTATTTTTGGTGTTGCTTCAATTACATTTGTATTTTCTTCCATGACATCTTTATTATATATTAAAATCATATTATTGGCTTGGCATCCAGAGCTCAGTGGATGCACATACACCAGGGCTGGCGGGTTCGAACCCAGCCCAAGCCTGCCAAACAACAACTGCAACAACAACAAAAAAAATAGCCAAGCACTGTGGTGGTGCCTGCAGTCCCACCTGCTTGGGAGGCTGAGGCAAGAGAATCACTTAAGCCCAAGAATTTGAGGTTGCTGTCAGCTGTGATGCCACAGCACTCTACCAAAGGCAACATAGAGAGACTGTCTCAAAAAATAATAATAATATTATTTGGAAAAAATGCATTATTTCTAAACTAAGTCTTGCTAATAAGGTGTGAAAATTGACTACTAGGAGGATTACTTGAGAGACTATAGGAAAGCAGTCAGGTTAAGTTTAATGGATGAGGTTTCTGAAAGATATAAAGGAGATAGCCTGCTGTGCGATGTGTTGTTCAGTGAGTATTGAATTACAGTCTGACAGTTAACCTTCTTTTCTTTCATCTGCATAGAAGGATAATAATAATGCCTGCTTCACTGAGTTGTAAGGATTTATTTATTTATTTTTCTTTCTCCTTATTTTTTTTTGTAGAGACAGAGTTTCACTTTGTCACCATCAATAGAGTGCTTTGGCATCACAGCTCACAGCAAACTCCAACTCCTGGCTTAGGTGATTCTCTTGCCTCAGCCTCCCAAGTAGCTGGGACTATAGGTGCCTGCCACAGTGCCCGGCTGGTTTTTTTTTGTTGTTGCAGTTTGGCCAGGGCTGGGTTTGAACCCACCACCCTTGTATATGGGGCTGGCGCCCTACTCACTGAGCTACAGGTGTTGCCTGATTTATTATTTATTTATTTATTTTTGAGACAGAGTCTCAAGCTGTCGCCCTGGGTAGAGTGCCGTGGCTTCATAACTCTTGGGTTCAAGTGATCCTCTTGCCTCAGTTTTTCTAGTTTTTTTTTGTTTTTGTTTTGTTTTTTAGTAGAGACGGAGTCTTCCTTTTTGCTTAGGTTGGTCTTGAACTCGTGAGCTCAAGCAGTCCATCTGCCTTGGCCTCCCTGAGTGTTAGGATTACAGGCATGAGCCACTGTGCCCAGCCAGAGTTGTAAGGATTTAAATGAGAACATATATGTAAAGTGCTTGGAAAAATGTCAAGCACAGTGTAAGGAATCAATAACTGTTAGCCATCATTATTATTGTTATTCTTCTTTCAGCTTCTTGCTATATCCATCACTTTGAGGTAGCACCCACAGAAATATTTTTATTTATTTTAAATTACTCATTGGGCTGTTTTTCAGAAATTTGGGGGAGTTGAGGTATAAGAAAAAGATATAGAACTATTAGTATTACAACTATTATTTTGCTGTATATTCTTCAATATTCTTTGTATTCCTTTTTTATAGACTTTATTTTTTAGAACAGTTTTAGATACATAGGAAGATTGAATGGAAGGTACAGAGATTTCCTCTACGTGCCTTATTTCTCACAAACACACAGCCTATCCCGCTAGCAACGTTCCTTACCAGAATGGTACCTTTGTTGTAGTTGATGAACCTACACTGACACACCATTATTACCCAGAATCCATAGTTTGCATTAGGGTTTGTTCTTGGAGTTATACTTTCTATAGAGTTTTGGCATAGTTAGTTATGAAGTAGCATTTATATTTTATATGTGGATATAGAGAGAGAGGGTAACATTTATTAATCTTACAATATACACGTAGCATATGTATTTTTCTATGGTGTATTCATGCACAGTCTTCATAATTGTGATTTTTTTATAGGCTACATGATTTCTTACTCCTAAGATAAAAATGCATTACCGAGAGTTGATTTAATAAAAGAAAACTGGTTGGGCAGTGGTGTTAGCCTATAGTCCCACTCAGAAGGATAAGGCAGGAGGATCCCTTAAGCCTAGGAGTTGTGGACTAGCCTGTAATACATCAAGCCTGTCTTAAGAAACAAAACAGCTAATAAACATTAAAAAAATAATAAAGGAGTCATGCTATATGTATCAGCCTTATATCTTTTTTTTCTTTTTTTTTATTAGATCATAATTGTGTATATTAATTCTCTCATAGGATACAGTGTGTTACTTCTATATGCAGTTTGGAAAACTCTCATCCAGGTGGCCAACATAGCCATCATAGCATGACTCCTTTATATAAAGTTAAAAAGCAAAGAATTAACCTAAATTGTAAATTGATACAATCAGCTTGAACACTCTTTGGTGGCATTAAAGTTGAACATATATGGAACCTGTGTATGACCCAGCTATTCCACCTCAAGGTTTATACCCAACACAAATAAGTATGTATCTACAGAAAGATATATAGGAGAACATTTATAGCAGCATTATTCATAGTAGCCATTAACTTGAAACGACTCGTATGACTATGTTACTGCATAACAATCTACCCCCAAAATGTAGTGGCTTAAGTGACTTAAAATAAATTTTTTATTATCAAAAAAAAAATAATAAAGGGAATTTGTACTTTGCATAAATGTCAGTTTGATTCTTATAACTTCTCTTTTCAGCTTTCTCATCTCAAAAGCAAGTAAGGACTGTTATCTGGTCCTTAGAACTCTTTGCAGACTTTAAAGAGCACAGAAATGTGTAATGTTACTTAACTGCTACTGCGGAGATACTAGTGATCTCTAGTCCTTTTAATGAGGGCTTTTGCATCTTGGTTTGTTCCTACATGTGTTTTAGAGTTCATTGACAAGAAAGCAGGCTAAATTTTATCTAGAACTAGAACTAGGTTTCATTTGTGAGACTAGGAATTTGAATAGACCAGTTTAGAATTTCACTAAAGGATAGGATTACATGCTGTAAATGTAGAGCATTTGTATTAAAATATAAGTATTGGAGTGATCTAAGATAGATACAGTTAGTGTTCCGACAGGGGGCCTGTGGTAAGAACCACAGGGAAAAAAACTACATAGCTGCCTGGATTTCCATGAACTTTGGCTATCGCTACTAAAGTGTCTTTGTTAACTTTTGCTTTGGAGCTGTTCTCATCTAGAGCACTGGCATAGTATGTTTTTATGTTTTGAGTTAGTAAATGAAACTGTCACTAGTCTACTGGTTCAGTGTCTAGGTTCTCCAAACTGTTTTTTATTTATTTTTCTTTCATTTGTCTTCTTTAAATCACAGTAAATCTGTAATGTAAAGGATTTTAGGATTTCTTTTGAAGGGGGAAGGTGAGACACATTCTCTCTTTTGCCCCAGGCTAGAGTGCCATGATAGCCTAGCTTACAGCAACTTCAGACTCCTTGGGTTCACGCAGTCCTCCTCCTCCTGCCTCAGCTCCCCAGTAACTGGGACTATAGGCAACTGCCACCAACACCAGCACAGTATGTTCTATTTTTACTAGAGACGGGGTCTTGCTCTTGCTTGGACTGGTCTCGAACTCCTGAACTCAGGGGATCCTCCGTCTTGCTTCTCAGAGTGCTAGGATTATAGGCATGAGCCACCATGACCGCTGGTATTTAAGATTTTTGCATCAATTTTTATCTCTAAAATAAGGACTCACTTAATTGACCCCTGTTTCTGCAGGATAACTGAGCAAGGATCCCTTGTATATTTTATCCGGCCTGTATCACTGTATTTGTTAACTGGACAGATACGTTTTTCAGCAGCTAATTCTGTAATGTTTTATATTTCAAATTTTATCTTTAAAGTAATTTCCCATATTGCCTAGTTCAATGCTAAATACACTATAAATGCCTAAGAAATACTTAGTATTGACTAAATAACAGAAACTGTAAACTGTTAACATCATTTGGTCTCTTTATTCCTTTGTGTAATGGGTGTTTTAGAGCTGGGCATGAAGGAACTATTTTTATTATAAAAATAATATAAACTCTAGTTGTACTAAGAAGTATACTGATTTATGAATGATTGATTTTTTTCCTCTTATTTTCAGATTTCTTAAAGTATAAACTGTAGTATTGTGGAGTATTTTATTAAAATGTTTTGTGGTAAATGTTTTAGGTGAGTTGTTAAAGTGTGTTCTTTATATTTAAACATTCCATTATATTCTGACATTGTTACATCAGAAACACTCCTATCGGGATGGTCATCATTTCTTACAATGAAAGGATTGAGGGGAGTGTATATTTCCAGAGAAGCCTGGGTATGAATATTCTCATAGCACAGTATGTCCAATAGGTATTCGGTAACTATTGAATGAATGGTTCAATGCAAACCTGCCTCCACAGGGTGAAATTTGTTCTGAAGACCAAATTTAACATTGTGTAAATCTTTTACATTGTGTAAGTCTTTCTAAAAGAACCCAGTAAACTAAAAATCAAAACATACTGGTTTAAATTCTAACTGAGCTCTACATTTAGCTCCATAATTTTGGACAAGCCGTCATACCTTTAGTTTCCTCAAATATAAAATGAAGGAATTGGGTAAAAATAATCAAATGCTCGCTAAGATTTTTCCCTCTTCTAAAATGCTATATAAACTTTCAACGCTGGCCTTTACTTAACCTTTAACATTCAAAAACCCTCTGTCTTCCCTCTTTAAAGTATACCAGTTGGCCTCTGTATCACACTGTCTACTCACAAATGCTCTTAGTACTCCCACAATTGTCTGTTCCGCCAGTTGAGTCATTACGTTTAGAGAGCCAATAGTGTTTATCCCAAACCTGTTTATGTTGCTTTTACTTGTTATTATACTTATGTAATCTAATTAAATGTTATATTAACCAATGAAATATGTATATAAAAATAGTTGTTTGGGGGGATGAAGAAAGGTTGGTTAATGGATGCAAAAATATAGTTAGAAGGAATAAGGCCTAGTGTATAATAGCACAGGGTGACTATAGTTAATAAAATTTATTGTATATTTCAAAATAGCTAGAAGAGAAGATGTGGAATATTCTCAACACACAAAAAAATGAATAGGCTAGACACAGTGGCTCACATCTGTAATCCTAGCACTGCGGGAGGCCAAGGTGGGTAGATTGCCTGAGCTCACAGGTTTGAGACAACCCTGAGCAAGAGTGAGACCCCTGTCTCTAAAAATAACTGAGTGTTGTGGTAGACGCCTATAGTCTCAGCTACTTCGGAGGCTGAGGCAAAAGAGTCGCTTGAGCCCTAGAGTTAGAGGTTGCTGTGAGCTGTGATGCCACAGCACTCTACCAGGGGTGCAAAGTGAGACTCTGTCTCCAAAAGAAAAAAAAAATTGTTTTTATGATAACTTTTATATAAGTTTTGAAAAACTAAATAAAGGTGAGTTTCTAAAAAATATTGTTTGTATTAGATATGAGTGAGGTCAGTGAAAACAATCAGGGGGTGCTGAAAATTTAGAAGGATTCTGAAATCAGATTGCTTTTGCACATCTCTTAAGTTCTTTTACCACTTCAAAGAAATTGAAACTGAAAATTGTAAATAGTGCAGTAATGACCAAATCCAGCCAGAAGATCCATGCTCAAAGAAAAGACCCTGACACCAGAAATAGCTAATGAATGTACTTTATATGTTTCATGGTAAAGGTAAAAGATGATCTCTTTTATGATCCTTCACTTGGGAAAAAGCCTAGTTACTTTGATTAGTGGACCAAGGTCCCTTCAGGTAAAGAGGACTTTTGCTGTTTTGTAGGTCATAATGGTATGAGTTCTCTTTGCCTAAGATCTCCATAAAACATGTCCTCTGTTTATCTCATATTAAAACCTAATCATGTTCTCTTCACAGAACATTCAGAAGATTCTTGGCCTTGCCCCTTCACGAGCTGCCACCAAGCAGGCGGGTGGATTTCTTGGCCCTCCACCTCCTTCTGGGAAATTCTCTTGAACTCAAGCAAGAACTCTTTAATTCCTGTTCTTCTTTTCAGAAACTCACATCAGACTGGCAACTATTTTGCAGCAAGAGCCATAGGCTGCCCTAGCACTTGGGCCACTTTTAGTTTTGAATTACTTTTAGACCTTTTGGATATGATTAGAACAAGAATGGCCACCAACAAATATAATAATGCTTTTGGTCATAGATGAATTATTTTTTAAATAAATGGATTGATTAGTTAAGTTCAGGTGATGTTTATGTACTGAGAAACAAGCAGCATCTTTCTGTTTCACTTTCATAAATATTTTCTGTGGGACCGACTCTCAAGGCTGTTGGGTGTACTGTGGAAGATGGCTTTCTATGAACATTTAAAGATCTAGAAGGAAAATTTTGTTTATGATGGTAACTCTTTTTTTTTTTTTTTTGAGACAGAGCCTCAAGCTGTCCCCCTGGGTAGAATGCCGTGGCATTACAGCTCACAGCAACCTCCAACTCCTGGGCTCTAGCGAGTCTCTTGCCTCCGCCTCCCAAGTAGCTGGGACCACAGGCGC
>CAUYTI010149983.1:0-14698 GCA_963575145.1 Galago senegalensis | reverse complement strand
GTCCCAGCTACTTGGGAGGCGGAGGCAGGAGACTCGCTAGAGCCCAGGAGTTGGAGGTTGCTGTGAGCTGTAATGCCATGGCACTCTACCCAGGGGGACAGCTTGAGGCTCTGTCTCAAAAAAAAAAAAAAAAAAAAGAATGAGCTATGCAAAAACTTAGTAGCTGAGGGGGTAGGGAGTCATTGTAAAAATTATCAACAGCAGGGGGAAGAGAACTGCTTTTAGTCTCAGAGATGAGGGTATTCTTAGATGAGCCTGTACAATACCTTTTTTGGTTAACTGAAACTAGGTGATTTAGTGATATGATATAGATCTTTTAACTGTGTTTTGTTATTATATGTTATATGAGTTTCTACTTATTCTTGATTTATAGTGGGTTAGAGTTCCTGAAGAATAGAACTTTCTTTCTTCTTTCAGGTTAATATGAGGGTACTTATAATGTTTATATAGGTTAGGTAGAGTCCCTCTTGTAGTGGTGTCCCTTACCCAAGAGGTATGCAATATACCCTTACAACTGAAATTTTCCAAGTTGGATAAGAGTATCCTATTTCTCATATTCACTAGAGAATAATAAAATATATAGAACATGCATATATTAATACATATTCTGTTATTGCTAATTATTCTAGATCAGTGCTGTCAACAGAAATGTGAACTACATATATTTAACATTTTTGTAGCTATATTACAAAAATAAACAAGTAAAATTAGTTTTAGCTATATAGTTTACCTACCCTGATACATCTAGATTATTTCAACATGTAATAAAAAATTATTAAATATGGTTTTTCCATAGTAAACCTTTGAAAATCCATTGTGTATTTTACACTTATAATACATCTCAATTCTAATTAGACACATTTCAAGAGCTTGAGTCACACAGCTAGTGGCTGTTTATACTGTCACTGTAAGTCTAGATTAATTTTTAAGATCTACCAGCATCACAGTATCACAACAAAACAACATTGGACTTAGAATCTAGAAACTTGGGCCCTATCAGGAACTATGTGATTGCTCTAGGCCTTGTTTTGTTAACTTCAGTATTTTTTTTTCTTGACACAGAGTCTCTCTCTGTTGCCCAAGGATAGAGTGGTATCAGCCTAGGTCAGAACTGCCTAAAACTTCTGGGTTCAAGTGATCCTCTGGCTTCACTCTCCCTAGTAGCTGGGACTGTAGGCACCCACCACAATGTCCAGCTAATTTTTCTGTTTTTGCAATGATGGCATCTTACTCCTGCTCAGTCTGATCTCAACTACTGAGCTCAAGCAATCCTTTTGCGTTGGCGTCCCAGAGTGCTAGGATTACAGGTGTGAGCCACCACATTCAGCCTAACTTCATAAGCTCTTAGTATCCTTATCAAAAGGAGAGTTTAGAACAAACATACAGTTTGGAAACTAATGTAAAATGATCACCTACGTACACTGCAGTACACTTCAATATACTTAACCCTTAAACCAGGATAAACTCCAAATTTGTCACTAAAAAATGTATTGGTTATATTTTACAGACACACTAAAATTAAGAAATTGATAATCATTCTAGTATATTTTCTTCAGATATCTAATTATAAGAAATTAAGATTTCTTCTAAAAGACTGAAGTGATTTAGAGAAAGGTTTGAAATAACATGGAGAATAATTAAGAACACTACTAAATTTACTGCTTAAATTTGCTGATATTTATTGAGCACATTAAAAAATGAATGAGACTTGGTGTTTTCCCTACAGGTTCTTATACTCCAGCGGGCAGGATAAAGTATAATTTCAGAATGAAGGCTATGAGTTATGTAACTATTTATCCCCAGAATAGGCTGCCATACAACAGGATATTCAACATATTACTGACTAAATGCAATCCAAAAAAAAAAAAAAAAAAAGGTAAAATATAAAACCATACTATAAGAGCTACAAGAAAATAACAAATTATTGTAAAAATTAAGAAGGAGAGCTCATCCATGGGAGGGAGGGGGTAGGAGATAAAGAGGTAGGTAACAGTTGTATAAGTGAGGTTATATGGAGGAAAGCATAGGACGGGTTTGGGGTATATGGCAGAAAGGAGAATAGCAGCAATTAATACTCTGGTTTTAAGTTAGTGCTTATATTGTGAGGAACTTTTTTTAGTTGAGCAGTTTGTTAAGCATAGACCTCTGAAGCTATTTGAATAAAGGGTATTTTTTTTATTTATAAAGATGTTAGAGTACTGCAGTAGAATATACTACATATAATGGCTTGGGGGCAGGTCAGCTATCATTTTCTATGAAGAGCCAAGTAGTAACTATTTTTAGGCTTTGGGGCCATATGGCCTCTATTATAACTACTTTTCTACTAGTGTTGCTGAGAAGTGGTCACAGACAATACATAAATAAACAAGACTGTGTTCAAATAAAATTTGTTTACCAACTTACAGGTATGTGACCTCGTTACTTAATAGAATGGAGATAACCGTTCCTGCTAGCTAGAGTTGCAGTGAGGATTAATTGAGAATGAATGAAAAGCACTAGTCTAGTACCCTAGCTCATGATTTGGTGTTTATGAATTTATCTTTTGTGATCCTTATCACCTGAGTCTCAAAATATAATTAGAAGACATTAAATATGCTTTATAGAAAGCAACTGAATCTGAAAATCTTATTCCTCATTGCACTGATTCTCTAAAATGCCATTTTTGATGTCAAAGGAAATGCTGGTTATGACTTCTTTTTTCTTTTTATTTAAAATTTAAAAGTAAAGGAAATGAGAAAACTAAGAAGGAGATGAAAGGCCAGTTGTTAATTTTCAGAATAGTCCTCTGAGTGTACAAAGGCAGTTTTACTCTCATCTATTTCTAGATACGCTTTGGAAGGCGAGCAATTAATGCTCAGAAATGTAACTTTGACAGATTTTACCTTTAACGGAGAATCACCCATATCAACAAAAATCACTTTTCCCTCTAGAGCACTTTATGAGTAGTGCACTGAGATGTATATAAGCTGGTCCTGGGGCTCTAATATCCTTAAATCTATAATTTTCTCATTTAAAAGATGAAGAAACATGCTTATTGATGGGAAACATGCTTATTGATGGCTAAGTATAGTGAAGCATGACTTAGTCAAGCACCCCTGTGAACTAGAATCCTAGTTACCAGCCTCTTAATCCAGCAATAGTATATATTAGTGCTTCTGAACCATGTTTTTTAAAATGCATTAATCTACCAGAACATTGATTGGTTCATCCAACTTTCGAGAGCACCAGCTCACAATGAAATGATGTTATCTGTAGGGAAAGGGGATTCATTTGTATATTCCTCATCACTCTTTACCTGCCCAAGAAGGGCAACAGAATGGAGGGGATGCTATGTAATTTGGAGAAGATCTTCCACTCTACCACTCTGAAACACTTCAATGGCAGGGTTTATTTAGATATAATTTCCACAGCAGCTGAAGAAATAGGACTTATCTATTTAATGACACATAATGCTAAATGTTAAATAAATTAGGCACATTATAAGCACTAAAGTGAACTCAAAAATGGAATAATCTTTGAGGACTTTCCCAGGAGATTATTGAGAAGGGAAATATATTTTACAAAGTCATTAATTTCATCAGATATTGAGCATCCATTATATGTCAGGTTTCGTGCTAGGGACAAAGCAGTGACTCAAATAGACATACTTCTTGCCATCTTATACGTTAAATTCCTGATTAACTATCGACCTGCAGTTTGTAAGTGACTACACACTAAGCTTTTTCAAGTTACACTTTCTCATGACACTAACAGTGTTCCTCAATTCTCTTTCCGGAGAGGAAGCAATCAGACTGAAAGGCACCTGATCTCAATAGCAGCAGTGGTGAAGTTCACACCTGCAATTCACATGGCAACTGTAGTCCTGCAGTTCCTTGTGACCACTTAGAGACTAACAGGGATTTAACAGTTTAATTAGATTTCCTGTTATTAAACTCATGTTACAGACCTCAAATGAATAATTTTCAAGGTGTCAGACATGAAATATGGTAGGCTGAAAAGATGAAAAACTGTTTTTGGTAACTATGTTACATAATTAAAAAGAGCAATGTTATTTTAAATCAAAATAATATTTCAAAAGGTTACTCTGAACACAATTAAGAAATTAGAAACTTGCCAAGAAAGTGTTAGTAAGGAATTAAGAAATCTTTCTTTAAAGTTTTTAGAAGGCTAATAACTTATAAAATAGTCTTATCTTATGTATACTACTATGTGTTAGACTTTTCTAAGTACTTTATTAACTCATTTAAGCCTCACATCAAGTCCCACTGCACACAAGGAAATAGAAGTACAAAGTCGTATAGGTAGTAAGTGACCTAGCAAGGATTCAAACCCAGCTAGTTTGGCTTTAGACTTTTAATCATAAACTATACAACACTAAGCTGGGAAGAAAAGCAAATATGTTCGATAATAATAACCTCTATGGTGCCTTCACATTTATGTCATGTATGGTATACAACACTAATAAATTTTTACATTTATATATGCTGCCTTATAGTCACTATGCCCTAAAACAGACATCTCATTTGAATTAAAGCTCAATTTAGATTCAAATACAATTTGATCTAGTAGAACAAGAAAAGTACAGTAGAGAATTTAAATGTAAGGGAGGCAAACAGCAGAAACAACAGCTGGCAGGAGCTAAGGGTCAGAACTAACAGTTACTGTTTATTATGTATCAGATATCACCCACTTCAGGAGATAAGAATCCTTAATTTCAACTATGGAGAAACATTAAGTCCATTATGAAATTAATCCAAAATCATATAGCTTCCAAGTGGCATAACAAAGATTAGAATCCTGACTGTTCAAAGCCTCCTTTCATGACACTGTTTGAAGAAAAGAGAGATATTTTGCATTTTTGTTGCTAGCAAGAATAACATAAACCAATGGTGTTAGGTGGTTGCAACAAAAGCTAATATACTCTTAGGCTGCATTAATATAAAATTGTTCAGTTGAGATTATTCTTGGTGCTAGGCCCACCATATCCAGAAAAGTGGCAAATGTACAGATTGGGCTTAAAGGAAATTTCACAGAGAATATGATAATGATAGCTATTTTCAAGTAACTGAAGACTCAGTAGAGGGAATAATAGGCATTAGATTTGGCTCAAAGAAAGAACTTAATAATAAACACAACTGTTAAAAGTAGCTTAGGCTGCCTTCTATGTTAAACTGAAGTTAAAATAACCAAATGTTAGCAATTTTACAGAGCAATTCATCAGTAAGGTAGATGTTAGCCAGGTAGTTTTATTCTCTGCCCTGTTTCAAATCAGAGCAGTTTGTCCTTTTACATTTTCCAGTTTTGGGGGGTGGGGGGGTGGGGAGGGGGGAGGAGTATTTGATATAGAAAAAAGTCTAAAAAAATCACTGAATTACATATGTTAAAGATTTCTTTCAACCCAATTTTATATTCCTCACCTTAAAACACTTGAAGGTATAGAATTATATCTTGTGTCTATTCGTAAAAAACAAAAACAGACCAAACATACCATTTTTTTCCGCAAAGTAAACAGCATCTTCTTTCGTACTGAAGGTTAAAACCATGTTGGACAAAGGATCAGCCCTGTAAGAAACAATTTTTTTCACAGGATTTAAATTAAGCTGTGGCTGGGAAAAGATAAAAATTAATATTTAATTTAAAATAAAATGCTTATAAAATAATCACTATAATATCAAATATACTATTAATGGAATTATTTTATACCTAGTCACCTCTTTAAAACTGTTAATTTGAATATATTTTTCTGTGTTAGATTTGGGAAATTTTTAATATATTTTATAATAACATAATTGCAAAGACATTCAACTAATCTCTAATAAAACCATTTTATTGAATTCTTAAAAAGAACTACAGTTCAACTAAGAAACCAAAGATGCTTCTTAAACTGACCTTAAAATCAGTATCAAGATTACTGATGAGTACAATTGTCAGTGCTATTATTACCCCCCCCCCAAATAGATGGCAACAACATCCACTCTTCTTAACAAACCTCCCATCATTAAAAAACCCATCTTCACATGGTACTAATACAGCCAGCCATGTGAAAAATAAAAGTACAGGATCTGACACCCAATTAAATTCTTCATTTTAGGACAGTATTAGTATTTACAAATCTACATAGGTGCTATACAAAACACCATTTCAGAAATGTTACTTTTATTTTTATATTTACAAAAAGGTAGAACACTGCTACAAAAGGGTATTGTGCCTCTCTCAAGAGGTAAAATATAGCATTCTGTGAACCACTGTTTAGAGTAGAAAATATAGAAAGGAAGATTTAAGAAGTAATTTGGATAGTAGAAAGATACGAGATATACACGGTAGCTCTCAATGATGTGAAGAGACCCACAAATTACTGCTGCTGAAATTCTGGTCCATAGGCCATGGTTTCTATTCTGGGATTCCTTTGGTATGCCTATCATTTGTGTTCTTACCATAACACCTCACATTCCCTATATGCAAAAGAGCTTCACATGGCTGCCTATATTAGTGCTAATAACAAATGATTACTTTGTATTGGTTCTTCCTTTTCAAAGCACACATGATTTCACAGTTGATAGTTAACTATACTGAGAACAGAAGTGTCAACATAAATATGATCTAATAATTTGATGAGTAGTGACAGGCACATTGGCTTAGTTGAGAATACAATTGTAAGAAACACTCAGGAGACCAGAGCTCTATTTCCAGTACAAGTGGTATAGTCTTTGTAACTATCCTTACTCTATTTATGAAGAAATACACATGTTATTTAAATAGTAGCAACTTGCATCAAAGAGCCATTGCCAGCCCCTTGGTTTCCACCCTTCTCATTCTTCTCCTTCCTTTCCTACATCTTGCAGTTCTTTTCTAGGTATGTCGCCACCCCCAATTTATACCCTTTATAATTCTCCTCTGAACTACCATAAAACTTTCCTAACTTTTCTGCTTCCTTTCTTGGCCAATCCACCTTTCATAATCATCCTTTTTTTTCTTTTCTAAGACAGAATCTCACTCTGTCACCCTGGATAGAGTGCCACTGTGTCGCAGCTCACAGCAATCTCAAACTCTTGGGCTCAATTGACACTTTTGCCTCCCAAGTAGCTGGGATTAAAGGTGACTGCCATAGCACCCTGCTAGTTTTTTTCTATTTTTAGTAGAGACAGGGTCTCATTTTTGCTTAGACTGGTCTCAAATTTCTAAGCTCAAGCAATCCACCAGCCTCACATCATTCAACTCTCAAATACACTGCTGAGCTCAAACAAACAAACAAAAACCCCTTCAAATAGTTTCTACTGTCTACCACATTAGCTTTAATCTCCTAACCTGGCATTTAAGCACTTCTATAATAGGGACAAAACTACTTTCTAGCCTTCTTTTTAATTACTTCCCTAAGAAGTAACCAACTAGTCAAATCAGATTGCCAACTGTTCCTATAAACACAGCCTGTACTTTCCCATCAGTTCAATTTGTTCTTTCTACTTGGAATACTCTCCCACTATCTCTCCATATGGAAGTTCATCCCAACCATCCCTCTTGGTTCACCTTGAGTACCAACCTTTTTAATGATGTCTTTCAGAACCTAAACTGTATATAATTTTTTCAATCTACACTAAATATGATAATTTGTGCTTTTATTTTTAGATTTTATGGCTCAATTACTGAAATTCCAATTTAGGTAATGGCAGAGTAGTGTATCAAATTTACCTAACAATTGTCAACTCTGAACAAAAGAAAAAATTTTCTGTTTTGGAAACGAAAGCAGGAAAGAAACTAGAGAGAATTCAGTCTTTAAAACAGAGGAACTGCACTGGATTATGGTGTTTCCTTTAAAGATACTGTCCAATCCAGATAGCTAGGATCATGGAAAACTCAAGCAGAAAACCAGAGTCTTATTAGCACAAGGAGTCTGAAGATGGAGTTTAGGATTACCAGAGCAACTGGAAATTTAGGGGGGAAACAGTGAAAAGGAGGAATCTACTTCAGAGGAGAAGGCTTCTGAAGTGACCATGAATGAGCAGGCTATAAACGAGGCATCCTCATGTGTCCCCGTGGGCCACATGCAGCCCACCTAGGACATTTATCCAGCCTGCTGGGTGTTTTTGCCGCCGCTGCCTGTCCTGCTTAGTAGCCAACTCATCCTGGGGCCTGCAGTCTGGCCCTCCAATGGTCTGAGGGACAGTGAACTGGCCCCCTGTTTAAAAAGTTTGAGGACCCCTGCTAAACCAACAGCTGGGCAGGCTGAACGAACTGAGCAGAGACTTGCTGTCTGCTACTGAGAAGACTAAGACTGAAGAGAGAACGTGGTAAACACCTTGTGCTTTCTACTGAAACCTCAGAAAGGCCACCTCTTTTGATTTTTTTAACATTATGTTCTAGGACTAAGATTAAGGGTAAAACTGAAACAGAAGCACCCTCAGAATGCATAAAATCAATCCTCCACAGGTTCAAGGTGATCAATCTATCAGTAATTTAACTGTCCTGCTAAAACAAAATTCATCACAACTGTTATTAACTTGAGAAGCCTAAGGGATCAGAATTAATAAAATTGTTTTAATTATTAACTGACTAAAGGTCAGAGACTAATTAACATGTTAGAAAGTCAGGCATTCACAAAAGGATATATGTATAAGATTCCGCATTTTAGTACTGTATTATATATAACCCCAACTGAAAACCACACAAATAAAGTAGAACAGATGAATTTCACAAACTTAAAGTTAAGCTAAAAAGCCAGTCACAGGAATGATCTCTTTAATTAAGAAAAAACATGCAAAACTAACTGATACTATCAGAAGTCAGGGTAGTGGTCTTACAAAGTATTGGAAATGCTCTGTTTCTCAATATGGCTACTAGTCACATGGGTGTGTTCAAGTTGTAAACATTCACAAAGCTATATACTTCTGATCTGTACACTTTTCTGAATGTATGTAAAATTTTAATTAAAACATTTTTTAAAAAGCAATATAAACTCTGGCAAAATAACGTATTGTGTTTGTTCAGAGATCCAAAGTTGTATTTTAGATTTTTTCCCTCTAATCCCATTTTAATGTACTTTAGTAAATACTACTAAAACAATAAAATGGATATAGAAAATTATTTCACAATTATAATATCTAACATTGGTTAGCATATTGCCTTTTGTTCTATAACGAGAAACTGATTTTTATGATTTTCTTTTTATGAAAAGAGTCTATCTACTGACTCTTAACTTGACTTATAAAAGATATTTGTGAAACATTCTGGTACTGAGTATTTTTTTTTTGGCAGTTTTTGGCCAGGACTGTGTTTGAACCCGCCACCTCTGGCATATGGGGTCTACGCCTTACCCCTTTGAGCCACAGGCGCCACCTGATACTGAGAATTTTTACTAGATGCTTTCTGAAAGGCAGAGAATGAGTTTCTATTTGGAAGGCTTAGCTTATGTTTTTCAGTTTCAGTAGTACTAGTTGTTATAAAGGGCCTTAATGTTACCTTGATTAGTACCATTTAGATGTCAGGAGTTTTTGCAAATAGAATAGGAGACAGACATATATTATGAAAACTATAGGGAAAAAGTATATGTAAAAATCTGTATTTCACTAAATGTTTTTAAAAATATTTCTGAGGTAAAAACTGTCAAAGATTTGGGCAATGGCAAAAGCTATTCTTTTCTATAGGATACTGTATACCTACATGCACCCCACCAAAGGCCAATGGCGTTGGTTGAATAAATGCAAAAATATTAAGTACATTTTAACAAATCATATCAAGCAGTATAGTCCAAAATAGGAAATCCATGTTCAATTACAAAATGTCTAATTGGTTTATAATATATATTTGAAATTCACTATATGTCAACAGATTAAAAGAGAAAATGCCCTTTAGTAGATATTGAACAAGCATTTAATAAAATTCAATACCCATTCCTGACTTTAAAAAAAATATATTGCTATGTCAAGATTAGAAAAGAACTTTGTCCATTTTATTACATCAGAAACATTTCCTCTATAAAAGGAAAGAACCAATAAGGATGCTGGATATCACCACTAATATTCAACACTGCATATTCTGGCCAATGCAACAAAGCAAGAAAAAGAAATTAGCTATAAGCACAAGAGAAAATAAATAGCCATTATTTTTAGATTATAAAAATTCCTTCAAAAGCTGTGAGAAACAGAGACAGTACATAAGGTGGCTATATAAAAACCTCATGTAAAATAGCAATAGAAACTAAAATATCTAGGAGTGATTTTCATGAGCGATTGGAACAATTTATATTAAGAAAATCACCAGGCTCAGTGCCTATAGGTCAAGTGGCTAAGGAACCAGCCACATACACTGAAGTTGGCTGGTTCAAATCCAGCCCGGGCCTGCCAAACAACAATGACAACTACACCCAAAATAAGAGCTGGGCGTTGTGGCAGGTGCCTGTAATCTTAGCTACTTGGAAGGCTGAGGCAAGAGAATTGCTTAAGCCCAGGAGTTGGAGTTTGCTGTGAACACTCTACCCACAGTGATAGCTTGAGGCTCTGTCTCTAATAATGATGATAATAATAATAATAATTGCATTTCATGGCTCGGCGCCTATAGCTCAACCGGCTAAGGCGCCAGCCACATACACCTAAGGTGGCAGGTTCGAATCCCCAGCCCGGACCACCCGCCAAACAATAATGACGGCTGCAACCAAAAAAATAGCTGGGCGTTGTGGCGGGCGCCTGTGGTCCCAGCTACTTGGGAGGCGGAGGCAGGAGACTCGCTTGAGCCCAGGAGTTAGAGGTTGCCGTGAGCTGTAATGCCATGGCACTCTACCCATGGGGACAGCTTGAGGCTCTGTCTCAAAAAAAAAAAAAAAAAAAAAGAATATTTACCCATACAATTGCAATATAGACTTAATGGTTATTAATAAAACTCAGCAGTTACAGCATTTTAAGCACACATAGAACAGTTACAAAAATTAAGTACATATTGGGCCATAGGGAAGTATCAACTAATCACCAAGATTATAAAATCATATAGAGCATATTATCTGATCACAATTGCAATTAAGCTATTAATCAATGACAAAATCATAACTACAAATATGCATATGTTTTTGATTAAGAAATATACTTCTAAATATTCCATAGACTTAAGAAACAATCACAAAGAGAGTCAGAAAATATTTTGAACTAAATGTTAATGAAAATACAACATAGCCAAACATTGGAATACAGTTTAAAATGTGCTTAGAGAGAAATATAGAGCCTCAAACACACATGTTAGAAAAGAAGAAAGACAGTCAGGTGCTGTGGCTCACACCTATAATCTAGCACTCTGGGAGGCCAAGGCAGGTGGATTGCCGGAGCTCATGGGTTCAAGACCTGCCTGAGTAAGAGCAAGATCCTATCTCTAAAAAATAAGCATGTGTTGTGGTAGGATCCTGTAGTTCCAGCTACTTGGGAGGCTGAGGCAAGAGGATCACTTGACTCCAAGAGTTTGAGGTTGCTATGAGCTGTGATGCCACAGCACTCTACTAAGGGCAATAAAGTGAGACTTTGTCTCCTAAAAAAATAAAATAAAAATAGAACAACAGACTGATCCAAAATAAACTAGAAAAAATCCAATAAAAAATGAGAACAGAAATTAATAATATAGAAAATAGCCATAACACAGACCAAATTAATAAGACAAAAAGTTGATCCCTTGAAAAGACTGATAACATTGACCAATGGCTGGAAAGCACTATCAAAGTAAAAACAAATAACCCATGAACACCTCTACTGAGTCAATAAAGTACAAAATTGGCCTTTTGAGAAGACCAATAACATTGATAGATGGCTAAAAAGAGTTATCAAAAAAAAATACAAAAAGTAAAAACGGATAACCAATGAAACCCCTACATAAACATGTATTATAATTAGAATTCAAAATATAATAAAATCATAGCATAAATATTCTATACCAATGAATTTGAAATAAATCATTGAATAAATAAAATGACCACATTTCTAGTAAAACACAACTTACCAAAACAGACACAAGAAGAAATAGAAAACCTCAGTAGGACTATTCATAATTTTTAAGTAGAATTCTTCCTAAAAGTTCATTGGCTGCATGGGGAAATTCTACTAAATATATTATACAAACTCTTCCAATTGCTTTTTGGTCTTTTGGCTAAGGTCAAGTATACAAACTCTTCCACAGAATACAAAAATAGGAAATACTTCTCAACTCATTTAAAAGACAGCTACAATCTTGATACCAAACCCTGACAAGAGAGGAAAATATAAGCAATCTTACTTATGAACATTCATACAAAAACTCAAATCAAAATGTTAGCAAAATTATTCCAGTAATACATAATCACTAGATCCTAACCAAGTTGAGTTTATTCCTGGATGCAAAATTTGTATAAAATTTAAAAACTGAATAAAGGAGAAAAATCAAATGATAATCTCATTACGTACAGAAAATACATATGATAAATTCAATATCTAGTCACAATGTAAAACTCATGGAAAATCGGGAATAAAAGAAATTTCCTTAATTTGATAAAAGATATCTGCAAAAATATCTTAGAGAAAGCATCCTGCTTAGTGGTGAAATGCTAAGAGTTTCTTTTCAGATGTGGAATGTGACAAGGATGCCTGCTATTCCCATCTCTATTCAACATTACACAGGCGATCTTGGCCGTATGGTAAGGTAAGAAAAAAAAAAAAAGAAAGGCAGAATAACTAGAAAGCAAAAAAAATTATCATTATTTGCATTTGATATGATTACAGAAAGAATTTATGAGTCTGTTAATCACCCATGCAAAAAATCAATATCATATAGATCGCAGACCTAAATCTGAAAGGCAAAACAATAGTGCTTTAAAAAGATACCACAGAAGTATTTCCTATGAAGGAGAGATTTTTAAAAACAGTACCTAAAGTGGCTCTTGACTATAATCCTAGCACTCTGGGAGGCTGAAGAAGGTGGATTGCTTGACTCAGATGTTCGAGATGAACCTGAGCAAGAGTGAGACACCATTGCTTCTAAAAAAAATAGAAAATTTAGCTGGGCACTGTGGCAGGAACCTGTAGTCCCAGCTACTTGGGAGGCTGAAGCAGGACAAGTGCCTGAACCTAGAAGTCGAAGGTTGCTATGAGCTATGAAACCACGGCACTCTAGCCTGGGTGACAGAATAAGATTCTGCCTCAAAAATATAAAATGAATAAAATAAAATAGCCTCACATGGTGGCTCACGCCTGTAATCCTAATACTCTGGGAGGCCAAGGCAAGTGGATTGCTTAAGCTCATGAGTTCAAGACCAGCCTGAACAAAAGCGAGATTCCAGCTCTAAAAAATAGCTGAGTGTAGTCCCAGCTACTCAGGAAGCTGAGGCAAGTGAATCGCTTGAACACAGAAGTTTGAGGTTCCTGTGAGCTATGATGCCAGAACACTCTACCCAGGGCAACAAAGTGAAACTCTGTCTCAAAAAAAAAAAAAAATTAAATAAAAAAATAAGTAAATAAAATAAAACAAACAGTACCCCCCAAAACAATAATCATAAAGAGGAAAGAGTACTAATTTGATTACACTAAAATTTAGAAACTGCTCATTATGCGATATTATTAAGAAAATGAAAAGTCAAGCCACAAAGTGAAAGAAGATATGTATAAAAAATTGTAACTGGCCATATTCTGAATACATAAAAAACTGCTACAAATCAATAAATAATGGACAACTCAGTAGAAAGGCAGAGAAGATATTTGAATCAAGACCATACAAAAGAGGTTATCCAAATGACCAAGAATTGTAAGAAAATGTTCTTAACCTCATTTGTCATCAGGGAATGCAAATTAACACAATAATGCAATTTCACTATCTACTATGTGTGTTATACCACCTTAACTCACCAGAATAACTAATATTAAAAAGACTTACAATACCAAAAGATAAGGAAGATGTGGAGTAATAGGAATCTCTCATGTTTTGCTCATGAGAGCATTAATTGGTACAACCACTTTGGAAAGCTTTTGTCCACATTCTTATGACCTAGCAAATCCTTGCCTACGTATATGCCCAACATAAATTCATGCACAGTGGCATGAATAGATCAATAAATGTAGTATGTATAAGAATGTTCAATGTATAATTTATTACTTATAATAGCTGGAAACTGGAAACAACTCAAATGTCTATCAAGAGAATAATCTGAATAATTGGGGCATATTTATAAAATAGGAAGTCACATAGCAATAGAAACACACTACAACACATATAACAAGCATTAGGTTGAATGAAAGAAGTTGGACACCAAAGATTACATAATGTATGACTCCGTTTAGGTAAAGCATAATATTAAGTGAGATCACATTCTGGCGTATAGGGATGCATTCTTAGTTAATAAAACTATAAAGAACAACAAGGAAATTAGATAGGGTTCACTCATAAGCTAGAAATCACCACACAAGCTATTTTAGTAGGTAGAATTTAATACAAAAAATTAATAATTGGGGATTGAAAATCTGAAAAAGCAAAACAAGTTCTTCTAGGGAAACAGAGGGGAGAAATGGGGGTGATAAAGACTTAGAAGTGAGATTAGCCCATATCACAAAATCCCAAAACCAGAGATGCTGGCGTGGATGTGGAGAAAAGGGAACACTCCTACACTGCTGGTGGGAATGTAAACTGATACATTCCTTTTGGAAAGACATCTGGAGAACACTCAGAGATCTAAAAATAGACCTGCCATTTGACCCTGCAATTCCTT